>JAVSBV010163726.1:0-28349 GCA_033117975.1 Parotocinclus spilosoma | reverse complement strand
GGCAGACTGCATGACTACGTGCTTGATTTTATCCATCTGAGGCAATGGGACTGAATTAAATAATGATTAACTGTTGTGTACCAATACTTTTGCCCATATCATACATGCACTTGAAAACTGACCTATGGAAACTGAGCATATGGTTACTATTTAGACTGTAGAATTAAGGCTGGAATCTATCAGAGTTATACACAGGTTTTATCTCCATTATTTGTGATTTATTAGGGGCAGATATTAAACCTAGCTATTAAGATCAAGTATGACCTGAAATATCCACAGATTTCCAAGTCCAAAAAAAGATAAAGTAAACTACCAATGAGACAAATATATTATACTTGGTCATTTATTTATAGGAAAACATCTGATTTTACATATTCATGAGTGGCAAAAGTATTTGAACCTTTAGGATTAGCAGGTAAACTTTAAATCAGGTTGCCACTGGCTTGCTCATTAGAGGCCCATTGGACCCAAATCTCTGTAAAACTTCTTTGTGACAACATTGGTTTTTTTTTTTTGACTGACTGATTGATAAAGAAAATGGACCTATAAGAGTTTGATCTTCAAAACACGTTTGTGGAAATTCTACAGAGCACAAACTCGGGAGCTTTCAGGAAACCTCAGGGTAAAGCATCATTATTTCAGTATAAGGAGTTTAAAAAAAAACAACTAAAAATGAATAAAGAAAACTACAAAAAACATACAAAAAACTAAATAATGACTGTAAAAAAGAAGTAGTCAGTGCCATTGAAATGTGATTAATATTTGGCTGTGTACTCATAGATTTATTTTGGTACCTAGCATTTAAAATTTACTTTATTTTGTGAGTAATCTGTTTGTTATATTTATATAGGCTGTACATTTAAAAGTAATGATTTTGAAAAGTAATGAAGTAGTTAACTCAACAAACTGGTGCTGCATTGTATAATAATAATATTTGGATTACATTGTATTTGAATTTATTAATTTAGTAAATACTCTCAGCCAGTGTGATTTGACTAACCCAATCTTACAATCCAAGCAACTGTGGGTTACTCAAGGACCTAACAGCTTGAAAAAGGTGGATTTGAACTCTGGTTCTTCTTGTCTACAGTACAATTCATTAACATCTGTGACACCACAGTACATTACAATTTTAAAACAAATTTAATTATGGAACTATGATATTAGGAAATACTTATATGTGTATAAGTGATATATGAATAGTGACCTCTTGATGGTCTGCTTGGTGACATCTAGAGATAACTGAATTACTTAGTTTCACTCAGGAAAGTCTTAGTTGTGTGAATGGCAAACACGACATTTCAATAATCTGAAAGAGCTGCCAAGAAAATAATTTTACATCCTTGGATATCATCATCTTTCACACAAATCCTCTCAGTCACCAAACACTGAATATAACCTACCATGTTGTAAATTAATAGAATTTCATATATTAGCTTGGTCCCTGGAGATGTTTCTATATCCTACCAACTTCTCACGAAACCTCTTTCTCACGCGCGCACACACAGCATGCATCCATCTGCTACGTGGAAAAATCTGCATCTGAAAATGTTTAATCTATAAATGTTTATTCATTTATTAAAAATTATTCATGTTACCGTGAAAAGTAATTAGAGCAGGTGTAATGTGACTCCTACAAGTAAACATTAAGGAATCTGAACCGCTGATTCATATTCATTTAGCACATTCTCTACATAAATTAGAGCTCAAACTTTATAGAGCTAAATCTTACGAATAATTCCTTACATGCCTTTAAGTCCAAACCGATGATAGATCTGCATGGAGATAACAATGAGCTAAAAGGATTTATATCTAAGGATTTCAAAATCCTTTCATGACTCCCCAAAAGACAGGGAATTACATTTTATCCAGCTGTGTTTTCTTTGCCTGCCCTACCACTGAACTCACCCTGATACTCTGCATACATACACAACATTTCCTACAGCTCATGAATAAGTGACATAATGCTAAATGTTTTACCTTCAGATTGTGATTTGGGTAAAACTGTGCATCCTTTAAACCCTGAACTGCTTGACAGAAGTATAATGAAAGGTTTCTGCCTGAAATGCATTCTGTCGTTGTATTACTCTGTATTTGTACCATAAAAGATTTGAACGTTGCTGCATGGGGGCTGAAGTACATCACCTCTAGCTGTGCCCTCTCCCAGTATATCACACCACTGATGGGAAAAGTATAGAAGGTGGGCGACTGATCAATAGAATATGCCATTAATCTTCAGGTTGAAAATATTGCAAGCTACAGACGTGCTTTTCTTACTGTTGACAAAGACAAAAAGATGACTGAGGTGATTAGTTGTATATGATTTAAAACCACTTGCCTCAGTTGTGCTCAGAGCAAATGAGATAATTATCTATTAATATCCAGTTTAAACTGCATCACAGCGAAATGTCAAACAAATCTTACAAACAGCTTCTGTTTTTCTCAAATCCAATTTGTGTATTCTGTTCTACTTTCGCACACGACTGTTGTTATTTCTATGAGGGTGAGGGAGAACACATTTTTTCACTGACGCCATCATTTTTTTTTAACAGTTTCTCATGCAACATCAGAGATCAGATAAGCAAGAGAAAGATGTTCTTTACTGTATATGCAAATGCTTTATTCTCAGTTAGATACTGATTCTTAGCAACTTAATCTTGGTGTTCAGTATCTCATTTGTGTGTGGTTCCTGCCAGGTGTGCCCAACGTTATGTCTGGCAGCTCATTTAGCGTCTAAACATGACTTGTTGCTTGTTAAACAGAACCTTTCTGTTAAAAAATCCCACTTTTACACAAATAGACTACATGACTAACATGGCGCAACCACGCACTAGTATGAAGTAAATGAAGAGGTGATTGTGAAAACTGTGCTATTCACTCAGAAACAATGTGCTTTCCTTCCATGGTACATGTATTCCCTTGAAATATTAACTCTGGTAAGTTGAGTAGGGTCAATGCCCGTCACAGCTGTCCAGACCCATGGTGAAACATACATTTGGATAAGGATTATGGTGCATTTGGAAAAGAATTAGGGTTAGTGAGAAATTATATGGTTAGTGAGAAATGTCATAAGATGACTTACATCAACATACAAATAAGCTGAGCATTTAGAGAACCTTGCTTAATAACCCAACATCTTGATAGAACCAGGATTTAAATTCACAGACTTCTAATTAATAGTCCTGTAAATCACAAATTCCCTGTATGAAGTTGACACTTTTATCCAGAGTGACTTACAATTCAGCAAAGAAGATTATAATTAAGAGATTTATGGGTTTGAAATTGCCAGCTAGTTGGAGTCGTTATTTTAACACCTTACCTGCTGATTTATGGTACTTGCGCAATAAGCCACTCCCTGGAAAATGCAGTGTTTATTGTATACCTTGCCCTAAAAGACATTGTCTAAGTGTACCCATAGCCAGTGAGCTATAAATATACTCTTAACTTACACTTTATTAGGTACACCTTGCTAATATCAAGCTGAACCCCATTTGTTTTTTATCTTTTTAACTTTGACTAATAGAAACACTCTAAAGAGATTTTTGTCCAAGTTGATACAACAGACACACACACTGGCTGCAGATTTATCAGCTGCATGTCCGTGATTTGATTCTCCCATTCCAATATATTCCAGAGATTCTCTAGATTAAGATCTGGTGACTGTGCAGACCAATTGTTTACACTGAACTCAGTGCCATGTTCAAGAAACCCATTTGAGTTTGTCTTACTATATTTTTAGTGACTTTTCATCAACATAATCTTTACTGGAGCTAATTAATGCTAAATCTACACCAAACAGTAACCCTAAGTTTATTAACATAAATCAAATTATCAAATATTATTATTATTTAAAAAAAACCCCATTAAATCCAGCTGTCTGATAAGGTTAGGAAAGTTGTTATTTCTTAGATAAAATAACATCCTTTGGTAATTTGGCTTGTCACCAACAATCTTGGACTTATACAGCTGCCTTATCAAATATGTCTTGTAATATATGTCAAAACTTTGCTTCAGGATCTGACAGTTTAATGTTTGTTCAGTCTTTGATTGCTCTTTTCTGGAGCTATTTGGCAGTTTTTCTGTATGAAATATAAATATGATACTGCTCACAAAATTAGGATATATTTTAAAATAAGAAATCCCCATAATTTAATATCCCATAATTTTTATCACCAGTGCTAAACACAGATGCAAACAACACATAATAGGCCTCCAACCTGCAAACAGAGTTTTTCAAGACTTAAAACTATATGCAGTTTAGATAATTAAACTGATAATAGATAATTATTTGTCTGCTTTTTATTAAGTCTGCTTTTTATTTTACAATTGCTTTAACTGCTGCAATTTTAACAGCTCTGGAAAATATTGAGACCACATACAGAAAATATTGACCACAACAGATTTTCCAGTTTCCAGACATAACTACGTACATGTAGAGCAGTATTTAACCCAATGCAGAGACAATAGGAACTTAAAGACAAGACTACAGCTAACAGAGACCACACATGATGTGAGACAATTCATGTGAGTGCTCAGATCTTTACATAGGAGAGACCAAACAACCACTACACAGGTGCTTGGAACAACATAGAATCAGCTCATCTGGAGAGGATAGCTCTAGATCTACATTTAAAAAGGTAGTTTCAGTTGATGATACAAAGGTAAGCATATTGGACAGAGAAGATTGTTTGAAAGGGTAGTTAAGGAGGCCGCCCAGCCACCTACAATGCAGATTTGATATCCCTTCCTAGGTGGTTTAACCCCTCATTTGCACCTCATCCCATGAAACCTGAACTACCCTGAATGACCACCTCCAAAATTACACTCCACTAGAGGCCATATACCTGGGACTCCCAATCAGCTTATAGAAGCATATAAACAACCATGCCCTGGATGAGTGAGAATCTACACAGACCAGCCACAATTTCTCTAAGACTGCAAGGGAAGCTCAGCTTCCCCCAAAATGTAAAAAAGAAAATGTTTAAATATGTATAGTTATGTTAACATTTTATTGACTACAAATGTATTAGAACACATTCATCTCAAAGATGAGTTCATTCAGAATCAGCTACTTATCACAAATCGACTGACTGAATTTTGTTAACTTCTCATTTATTCCTGTAGTGTCAATGCCATAGAGAAATTATTCTCTTATACAGTCTATAGTCAATAGATTTTGCCTGCAGAAGCTGAGCGTCCATTCACTTCAAATCAGACTGCATGGAACAGTTCTTATTCATTGCCTCAAAACTCAATAGTCATAGGGGAAATGCAATGATTTTGTCTTGCTCCCGGACCATCAGTGTCTCTGGGGGTGAAAAGAGATGTGGGCTGGCCCCGACTCTGAGCTTTCACATAATAATTGGAGGATCGGTTGAAAGGCTGAATCCCAAAAACAAACTGCAACCCATGTCTTGATATTTGCTTGGTGAAATTACTTGATCATTTCCACTGATCATTTCTTACACTGAATATAAAACACACTAGTATTTCCTTGTTCCAGTTTAACATAATATAAACATTTCCTTGTTTGAGTTTAATATTGTTTCGTTTATTTGTTCAATTAATCATTCATACTATTGGCTAGGACGAAGTGAACTAGCCAGCTAACAAGGTGAACATGATGGCAGACAATGCTAATACTGTCGACCTGACTTTGGCAAAGTTGTTTATGATGGTCTAAAATATGATGGTCTTCCTTACGAGGATCAACACCTAAGATTGATTTGGTGCAAAAAGTATGAAAAAGTAAGTCTTTTTAGCTTTCCTTTTATTGGGGATCTGTCTAACTTTGACCAGGCATATAAAACACATAAAAAAAGCAATGAAGATGTGAGTGGAAGTGTTAAGCTTCAAGGTTAAGCTGCGTGGGTAGGGTCAGGGTTGAATATGCAATTAATGAAGGACTTCACATTTAAGTGACAAAATATAATGAAACAGTCAAAGAAAACATGGCCTTTCTAAATGGCTTTAGTGATGTGACTTTCTTGCTTGGTTTGCATAATTTAGGGGGCAGGATGAGAGTAGTGAATCATCCAACAAGGGGAATTACAGGGATTTCACAAAAACTTTGTGGAAATATTAGTCTGTCCTGGCCACACAATTCCAACATAAGCTGTGTTTTCTGGTATGTCTCATCCTATCCAAAATTGCTTGTTCTCTGCTCTTGCAGCTACTGTTTCTGATTAAATCAGAGATTAAACTTAGGTTACTAACTTTTTTGGATGAAAGAACTTCTTTTGCTTGCTGTGCTCAACTTTCTGCCATTGCTCGCTATGTTGATAGTGCAGATAAAATATATATACAGTATATAAAAAAAGGATTTTTCTGAGGGGCAAGTTTCTCAGTCTGTTTTTTATTAATATTAATATGTTTTTATTACATTTATAAGCACAGTCTGTTTTTGACGTATTAAATGAAAACATGCGGGGCTACAATTTTAGGAATAATCTTGTGGCACAGACATACGATAGGGTTGCTGTCATGGTTTCAGCCCTCAATGGTCACATTGGATTGTGCCAAAAGTTTTGTAATGAAGTGGAGTAATTTGAGTGTGTGTTAATGTTGTACACATGAACAATTCTTCTTAGAAACTGATGTGGTTTGATATCATCCAAGCAGAGGGCCATGGATGTTCTCTACTGCAAAAAATAATTTAGTCTCTTCTTTATTTTGTCAAAGAGAAGAGGTCAAAGGGGGCTTTCCAAGCTGTTTATGCCAAAGCAACAGGTCTCACATCTGCCCCACCAGAACCCATGAGAAAGCGCTATTTCTCCCAATTCCGGGATCCCCAGGAGCTCTACAGAAATCTGTATACAGCCATCCTTGATAATCTTATGGAGGAGATTCCTTTGTGCCTTTCAGATTTGGGAAGTTTTCACTTCTTAGAATTACGCAATCCTGAAAAGTTTGATGGCATGAGAGAAGTGCTTCCAGATAAGCCATTTTAGAGTGTTCTGAACTTCAAGTCCTGTATTCAAATCAGTACTTACAAAAGACATGGAGTTGGACAGTGCAATGCCTCAACTGTACAAACTGTTATCATTAGAGGCAACATCTGTGTGAAAAGACTTGTCTTAGATCCACATTAATGGCCAAGGCCGTCTAAGCAGCCTAGCTCCGCTGGCCATTGAGAGGACACTGGTCAAGTCGCTGGAAAATACGCCTACTTGGTATGATAGAGTCACAGACCATTTTTTAAAAAAGGAATGGAGGGCAAAATGTATGTATAAATAAATTGGCAAATTTTATCATGTAGTCTGAGAATGAGTTTCCCCTCTTTAAAAGACCAGCGGTCGCCACTGACACAAACAAAGCAGAACTGTCAAACTTTGACCAAGCACATATGAAGAACAGGAACGGGGAAACAGGAGCCAGGAAACAAGGGGTTGGGTTCATTTATAATAGCCTACCATGGAAAGAAAAAGTTGTAAGAAGGAAGCTAGGTTAAGATGATGGGTGCATGGAACAACCTGGTAATAAATCATTTAATTGTTATGTTGCATTGTTTTAAAAGACGTAAGATATATTATTAATACGATTACCAGTATTTGTATATGTATGCTTACTGTGAAATACTACAAGTCTCACAGATTATCAGCAAGTATAAGTAAACAGGTTTGTAAAACATTCCTATAGTATAGCTCTTGGGTTATATGGGATATAAGAGCATTTGGTCCCCACATGGACATAATTACAAGCCCACACACACAGTGTCATTCATTTTTGCTGAGATGTGATTACACATAATAAACAGGAAACACACACACTTCTAATCCCACATACACGACAGTATTGTCAGATTTATGGATGTGCACACACACACAGATGTGCGGGAGATTGCTTCAGATTTGCTTTAGTTACTTTCTGTGCATTGATTTGTTAAAGAGGTCACAGTTATATCAGAGAGAGCATGAGAGACAGGAGATAAAGAGTGCATGACAAGGTGGTGGAAAAAGTCAAATCAAAAAGTGCCAAGAAGAAAATGAAGGCTGCTTACAGGAGATGTCTGCTGATTTGAGAAAAAAAAAGAAGAGTCGATAAAAGACATGTGATCAAGACTCGGAACGCCTTTCATCCTGGAGCACTTAACTTGCTCTCTATAGCCGGCTGTTAAATCGACACTAAAGCCAGGCTTCACTTATGAAGACTTAAGTGGAGCTAATGGGGGGAATGAGAATTTGATGACTGACATCAATAAAGGAATGAGACACAGTCCACATAGTTATAAACCTTCCATGCCGGTCTGAGATCACTTCACATACACCTGCACCAGCATAAATACGTACACATGAAGATGAGCCCCGCCGAGCAGCGTTTTCTCACTGATTTGTCGATGGTTCTGAAACATTTTCCACATTCACAACCAACTAGATGACTTACCTATAGACCTACATAGTAACTTATAACAAGAACTGCTCAGAAAAAAAATGAACCAATCCTTTGGCCATTGATCTTTCTATATTTGATGAAAATCTTTTGATGCTTTGCTTTTACTCAGCTCCATCAAAAATAATTAATTATAAACACTTACAGACTTCAACCTAATGTAATAGATCTCAACCATTTTCTGGTTGTGAATATATCTATGGTGTAGATATAAATTATTAACATTCTGTTGCATGTTTTCAGTCAGGCCTCGTTTGGCTCACACAGCATTTGGAGAACATTTAGATATTTAAAAGTTGAGATTACCGAATCTTTCCCAGATGCTAACGAACATCTACATTACATTCCTTTTTTCATATCCACTTAATCTGAACCAAGGTCCCAGGAAGCCAGGCCCGGGGAGCAAACTGGTAGCACAGGGTGCATGGTTACAACGTCCCAAGGAGAGAGTGTCAGTCCATCTCGGGACACAAACACAGACTGACACTTCAGAGAGACCAATCAACCTATCGGTACCAATATTTTTTAGAATGTGGAAGGAAACAAGAGTACCTGGAAAACGTCCAAGTGGACAAGAGAAGAACATGCAAATCCCACAAGACCAGGGATCTCTGGAGCTACAGGATTGCATAGCTAACCACTGCACCACTGTACTGCTATCTATATTTGCTATACAATTTATTGTATTAAGTTGATTATTTTTATTTCATTTTATTGTAATTTTGTATCATATTTTTTATATTCAATAGTTTTAGATTCACTATTTTATTATACTCTTTAAAACATAATGTACTCTTAAATGTATTGTAGTCTATATACAGTACTATTATGTTTTATTTCATTATTACACTGGCCACAAAACTTTCTAACTATTTCATTAAAGGTATTTCATTTTGAAATATCCACTAATTTTTGAGAGTATAGGTTTTCTTAAATATGTTCTCTCTTTTTAAATATTTAACATTTGTGCATTGAAAGTATTACTAAACTTGATTATTTATTTATAATTTTAAGGTTTGTTTCCTATTACAGGTTAGGGCGTTCTGCCACTTTTGCCTTAGGCTTGCTCAGTTAGAATTGTGGGTCTAAAGAGTTGTATAACTGCTTTCAGATAAAGCTTCATTGTAAACAGCACTATATAAATACATTTGACTTGGGTGGATATGACTATATTTCAGCCAAAGTAAAAAGATTTAACATTTTTAAGGATGTGGAAGTTTTATATAAATCCAGAAATCAATATGGCTTCCAATGAAAATGTGATTTCTCTTTCCAGCCAGATAAGTTCGTTTTAAATAATAAGTGTCCGTTTGTAATCGTGGTTTAGAATATAAAAATAAAGCACATTGAAGTACATTGATTTACATCATACACTTTAGAACAATACTTTGCCTTTGCTTTTAGTGCATTTCAAGGCTTTGTTTGATTTAATGCTATTCATTAATCTAATCTAAGCAATCATAAGCTGCAGTAGGAAGTTTGTAAGTATACTGCAGTTTCATTTGTAATGGAACAGAGGTTTTGTCCCTTAAGCAGGTTTCTTTGCCACACTTTGACCTCCCTAGTTCTGTAATAAGCTTTCGATCAAGTGCTGTTTGACTCACAGCAACATTTTCTGCCACTGATACAAATACAGAGAGACTAATGAGTCACACAGACATGAACACAGGCACAAACACAGCAACACTGAGAGACATATACAAAGTATGACTCAATCTGCTTGGTGTAGAGAGAAAAATATTTGAAAATCAAATGCCATGATCAGTGTGGTGGTCTGAAATGGGAATTAGAAGTTAGGTACTGGACCATACTGGACTGCACCTCTGCCATGCTAATGCTGTTAAGTCCATGACCAATGCTATTAATACACAATGGTAAGATTTAGAAGGGAAATGACATACAGGCAGTGATTGTTTACCAAAATATTTCCATTAGTAAAATACTACAATTAGAAGAAGTTGAAACAAAATGGAAAATGCAAATAAATAAATAAATAAATAAATAAATAAAAGCTGAGGCTATGAAGAGCTAATGTGGACAGAAGATCTCCAATTTGGCAATAATTGTAAGAGAAAATTATTTAAATATTATTTAAAGACAGCGCCCTTTTTTCCGCCCAATTTCCATGCCGTTCCAACTTTTTTCTGATTTGGAATTGTAATTACTTATACAATTATGCTTAAATATGTATTAAAATACAACAAAATATGTAAGGTTGCCAGTTAAGAACTCTCCAATTAGGGGTACAGTTTGCAATTGTGACTTTTTAAATAAGTAAATTAAGCAAAACTAAACCACATCATCATTATTTACATTTAAACAAGATTAGGTTAATAAATACTCACCGTGGCAATGTGAAAAATAACATTAGCCATTTTTCAAATCAGTCCCGTTTGTGAATAGATGAGGAATCCTTTGAAACAGCCTCAATTAAGAGAAGAGATTCAAGGCTTAATGAAACGCATCCACAGCAGACGTTGGTTACTTTTGGAGATAAAAAATGGTCCTTTAAATAAAAAAGGAAAGAACTGAAACTCCAAACCTTTCTTCTTCTGGCTTTCTTCCTCTCATTACACTCTGTGTATGCTTGCCTTGTCAGTGTAAATGTAAATGCGTGAGCTGTTCATACATCATCTATTCCAATATAAGCTAATAAGGCAAGACAAATGTGCCAGAGACGGAGAGCTTGCTACTAATACAACAACTACACACACAGACACACACCCATAAGGAGTGGGTGATACAGCATAAATATTATACTCTGATAACTGAAGACATTTCCCCAGGACTATATATAGTGATAATCGGTTTTGCTTTTATACTGCTGACAGATCGCTAGCACTGGAACAAATTGAAGGTTTATCCAGTTAATCATGATTCCAACATTCACAAGTACACTCACTGATCACTTTATTAGGTACACCTCCTTGTTTCTACAAGCCAAGTCCAATTAATTTGGGACGCTGTGTAAAACATAAATAAAAACAGAACACAATTATTTGCAAATCCCTTTCAACCCATGTTCAGTAGAATACTTAAACTTACTTAGAACCGATAAACTTTATTGTTTTTTGCAAATATTCACTCATTTTTAATTTTGATGCCTCCAACATGTTCCAAAAGAGTTGGGAAAGGGGCATGCGTACCACTGTTACATCATATTTCCTTTTAACAACACTCAATGAACCTCACCCCATCCTTGCTTGTGAATGGCTGAGCCTTCCAGGGATGCTCCCTTTATACCAAACCAAGACACTCACCTGTTTCCAATTAACATGTTCACCTGTGGAATCTGCCAAATAGGTGGTTTTGAGCATTATTCAACTTTCCCAGTCTTTTGTTTCCCCTGTCCCAACTTTTTTGGAACGTGTGGTAGGTATCATATTCAAAATGAGTGAATATTTGCAAAAAACAATAAAGTTTATCTGTTTGAACATTAAATATATTGTCTTTGCAGTGTATTCAATTGAATATAGGTATAAAAAATTGGCGAATCATTGTATTGTGTTTTTATTTATGTTTTACACATTGTCCCAACTTTACTGGATTTGGGGCTGTACACTCATTGTCCATGTATTTCTCCATATACTTTGTCAGTTCCATTTACTCTGTCCTCTAATGGTCAGAACCCCCACAAGACCAGCGCAAATCAGATCTTACTTGGGTGGTGGATCGCTGCAGTGACACTGATGTGGTGGTGGTGGTGGTGTGTTATGCTGGTATGATGGGATCAGACACAGCAGTGCTGGTGGCGTTTTTAAACACTAAATTCACTCATTGTGCATTTTATAAGACATCGCTATCATATTATCCACCTTGTATATGTAAAGTCAAAGACAGGAGCTCTTTTGTTGTTAGACAGCTTGTGTTAGTCATCCTCTAATCCTTCATCAGCCTGCACAGGATACTGGATGGTGGTGCGTCAATATTTTGAATGGTAATTGCCAGTCTAGAAGTAACACAGAAGTGTACAAAAAACTCCAGCAGCACTGCTGTCTAATCGACCCATATAAGCACAACACACAAAAGGACTACCCAGGCCATAATCAGCAACAACTTAAAAAGCCATGTTCTGTCATGGTATGGGCCTGTGTGAGTGCCCCTTACAAAGGTGATGTATACTTCTGTGACAGCAAGTACATTGAGATCTAAGAGGAACATAAGCTGCCTTCAAGATGACCTTCATGCATGTTTCAACATCACAATGCAAAACAACATGCTGCACACAAAAAAGGGTATGGCTCCAGGACTTGCCCACCTGTAAGCTTCCTGTTCTAGTCTAAGTTAACTCTAAGAATGGCTTTCACAACCCAGAACTCACGGGTATAACATGATGAAGAATAAAAAAAGTGAATTTTATTGGCCAAGACTAAAGGTATTTTAGAGAAGCTGCACTAACCACTGCATATTAGAGAAAATGAAATGGTGTGGATGCAATGAAGTGGTAAGAAGGATGAGGGAGACTTACAAGTCAGACTTGTATCATGCCTTTCACAGTACCCAAGGTCGCTTTACACAAAGTACAAAGAAAATAAATACAGTTAACAAAACACATCAGACAGAAACAGAGGAGGAAGATAAAGAAAGTGTTGAGAGAAAAAAAGGATGTTCTTTAAGCAGAGCTCAACAAGAACAAGAACAAGAAAAGTAGTAGAGCATAAAGAAGGAGATCGAGAGTCCCAGAGCGAGGGGGCAGCAATACTGAAGAATCTACCACACATGGTAGAAAGTCTGAACCTTGGGGCAGCCTGAAGATCAGCATCTGATGATCTTAGACTTTGTGATGGAGTGTAACTACTGATAATGTTGGATAAATAGGCAGGACCATGACTGTGGAGCGTTTTAAAGGTGAGTACTTAAAGCTTGCATTAAATACGTTGAGTAGCTACTGATACTAGTTGAGTAAATACTGTGGTAGCCTAGCGGTTAAGGTACTGGCCTCTGGACCAGAAGGTCCAGGGTTCAAATACCACCTCTGCCAAGCTGCCACTGTTGGGCCCTTGAGCAAGGCCCTTAACCCACAATTTAAGATTTAAGTTGTAAGTCACTCTGGATAAGGGTGTCTGCTAAATGCCGTAAATGTAAATGATGGGTAACCAATGGGACTGTGCTAATATGGGTGTGGTGTGTTCACATTTTTTGGTTTGGACCTGGACACTAGCAGCAGTATTTTGTATGAGTTGTAGAGCATGGAGTGTTTTAAAGGGAAGACCATAGAGTAGCGAGCTACAATAACCCAGCTGGGAAGTAACCATGGAAAAGTATCAGGGGACTGGAGGAATGAGGGTTTGGGTTGGTGGCAGAATCCAATTCTTAAGGGTCAAGGTCTTTTCACAGTGGGTCCAATTTTTACGTGCACATAAAAAAAGTGTTTTGTCCAAAAAGTCCCTGTCTGCTTTTATCTTAATTTAGCTTTTCTTAATGTGTCATGGAGAATTCCACTGTGTCTTTTTACATCGTCAAACAAAGACACAAGCTGAGATTTGTTTAGGAAGCTATAATTGGTGTTTTTGTGGACATACATAGACTAGGATACCCTTAGATAAGCAAGAAAATGGTTCCTTACAGTCACTGTGAGGTTTTCACCATCATTTTCCAGGTGTTCAGTTATATTCCACCATAATGTTTTCTTTAATATCCTTGTTTTTATAGTCAGCATGTTGTTTGTCGTATAAGCTCTTGTGCACCACAACTAGAAAGATAAGTATTCTGCCTGACAACCGATCTTTTATTGGTCAGCCCTAATTTAACCTATTCTAACAATAGAGAAAATAGAACAGGTTCCAATAAAAATATAATGCAGCATCACAGTTTTTCAGACTCATCAGATTCAGTCTGTCAGACTGTGAGAGGTGTGCATTTTTTTTGTTTATAAAAAGCTGACTTTTTGTGAAAAGGCCTTTAGTATTCACCAAAATCAAAGAGTAATTATTCAACCAAGCTGAAATAAATGAAGCTATACTAAATAAACACTTCATTACAGACACCCGTCTAGTAGCATGTTTGACCACTTTTGGTCTACAGAACTGCAGCAATACTGTGGCAGAGATTCCACTGCCCAGCTGCCTCTTTTGGGCACTTAAACAAGGCATTTTACAAACAGCTGAATCAGTGGTTGACGAACCAGTCCATGATCCAATTCTAACCACTGCCTAGCTATTATTGTGAGCCCTTGAGCAAGGCTGTTAAACCACAATTCCTTGGACTGTACCTTGTATCAACTGTAAGTTGCTGTGAATATGGCATCTGCTAAATGCCTTCAATGTAACTAAGGAGTCAAAATCGGTAACAAAAATGTCTCACTGAAGGTGAATCTGGGGTGAATATGAGACCTCAGGGTGGGATTTGTGTATGTGCCATGCATTATTTAAGACATATCCACACTAAACCCTGCAATTAGCCAGTAGTTGCAGCTCCTGAACAGTGCTCGGCGGGGGGATCTCGAACCTCAGCGTCTGAAGTGCTGCTTTATCTACTCTCTATTCCCCTCGCAGTTTTCCTTCCTTTTCATTCCTGTACTTATCTCTCAATTCTGTTCCTTCATCGCCTTTCTGCTCCGCTCTTCAGTCAAATAGTGCTGGAGGCGCTCCTCCCTCCATCTCCTGCTCTGCTCGCTGCATCCACTCCTCTCTCTCCTTCTCTCCTTCTCGCTCTCTCTCTTTACCCACTCCCTCCATAACCCCCTCCCTTTTTGCCTCTATCACTTTCTCTCTTGCTTTTCCTCCACTCACAGTATCAGCTGGTTTAACAGATGCACACAGCATAGTCGCTTCTCTCCTGCTTTCCCAAGCCAAACAGTCCCTCTCTCAGCAAGCAACGGGAGGATATATATCTTTTTTTTTACCAGTAGACACCTGGAGGAAAGGATGAAACCAGGGTAGTTGAAGAACTATGGATGGGAACTGCTAAAAATAACTGCTGCGATAAGCTTCTTCTTTTCTCCTCCACGTTATCTATTCTGGGATACCTGTTCTGTTGCATGGGATTAAAGATGACTTAAAATTCAATCAACGGCCAGAGGATGAAAAAAGAGGGGCTTGTGCTCTGAAGAGATTCAGCACCGTACAGCTGGAGAGGGCAAGAGGCAGGGATCGTTAGAGAGAGAGAAAGAGAGAGAGAAAGACTGAAGTGTGATGCTAAAAAAGGGTCTCTTGTCTTTTCATGGAAGTGACGGGTCAGACTTCTCCATGTCTCAGGACTATTCCTCAGTCTGGACGTGCCCAGAAAACAGGTTAGTGTGTCTGAAAGTGCGTGTCATGATTTGAAGGGCAGATGTCAAGCATGGAATAAAAGACAGGCCAGAGGCAATGAGATGAAGATGTCAGATTTCGGCTAGAGAGGTGAGATAAAAGCATGAATGGGTTAGGTTATTCAACATGAATGGACTGGTGGATGGTGGGATGGGGAACTGTACCAGAAGAAGGAAATGCAATATAGTTGGGCATATAGTTTGTACAAATGTTATTAGGACTCGAATCATGCATGGACATACCAATAATGTCATTAATAAATGCATTTTATTCATATAATTGACAGTGGAATTCTTTTTAAATACAATTTTTTAGGTATAGCTTGCTGCCCAGCGCACGCACGCACACACAGACACACACACACACACAGACACACAGACACAAACACACTCAGCTGTCTCTATGCATGGACGCTTGGCTCATGAGCTTAAGATGCTTGGTGTACTAAAAAGCACAAAAAGGAGTTGAATTACAGAGATGAGCAAGAGACCTAGAAAACCTACAGTAAGAAAGAGAGTTCTGCTGGTATTTATGAGAAAGATAATTGTTAATGAATGATGTGAAAACATGTAGGTCCAACTTTAGAACCAATTATATAAGCAAATATGGTACGCATAAAATACCTGACGAGTAGATAAGCAACAAAGCCTGGGCTAGATTGGAGAGTATGTGTGAAGGGAGAAAGAGACCTAGAGACAGCCTGCAGTGAGACAGAAACAGAAAAGTGCTCTGCTGACATTTAAGAGAAAGATCGATGTTTCTGCTTTTGAATGAGGTGAGAACATGTTGGCCTGACATTAGCACTGAATTTCCTGGTAAACAAAGACAAAGAGGAAAATAGAGAAAATAGCTGTTTATTGAAATGCCACTAAGACCGAATGAATGTAATTACATTAAAAATGGCAAATGGGAAGTGTGAGTAAGAGTCATCGGGAAGAAAAAAAGCAACAGAAAAAGTAAAGGAAAAAGTGTGTGACCTTTAACGTCTTCATCGATATATATACGTGGGTTAGTGGTGGCTTGGCAGCTAAGGTACTGGGTTATGGATCAGATTCCCATTAGAGCCAGACTACCCCTGTGGGGGAACTTTGGCCAAAAGTGTGTGCCAATGAATAAAAACGAATGTTGACACAAAATATGTGGACATCCCTTCTAAGTCGTGAGCCTGGCTTTTAGCACAAGCCATTATTTGAAACCAAATGCTCTCCACAGTCTAACTTTGGCAGTTGGGTCATATAGATAGCTCAGTGGTTTTCAATATGCCATATGGTACCTTGTCAATTTGTCAAATTTCTGCCCTGCTGTTGCTGTGAAGCAGAAGTATTTAGGAAAAACAACAGCTCAGCCGTGAAGCAGTAGGGCACGCAGGCTTGCAAAACATGACCACGGAAGCATGTAGCACGTACAAATCATCTGTTCTCATTAGCAGAGTTCTAACCTTCCTCTTTTATCACATCAGCAAGAGCTGTTCTGGAGGAACTGTTCCTCAAGCTTGCATTGCCAAGAACAAGCATCTGTTTACAAGCCTTTGAAGACGAGTTCGGCAGTCTGATATAGGAATTTGAATTTGGTAGACAGGAGAAGAATTCATTAATTTATATTTACACCAGATGCATTTGTAAATCACAGAGAGCCGGGACCTAAACGAGACAACAGGGAGAAATGGGAATCAACCACAGACAGTGCCTCAATCCATTGCACCCACATATAGAATCTTACAAAAAGTGAGTACACCCCTCATGTTTGTGGAGAATCGCAAGGTCTCGAACGTCCACCAGCTCTGTGATGTCATCATGGAGGTGTGGAAGAGGATTCCAGTGGCTACCTGTGAAGCTCTAGTGAACTGTATGCTCAAGAGAGTTCAGACAGTGGCCACACAAAATATTGACACTTTGGGCACAATTTCACTTAAGTACCCACTTTTGTTGCCAGACAGACTGTGTTGAGTTATTTTAAGGACATAATAAATCAACACTGTTGCACAAGCTGTAGACTGATTAATCTTGTCCCATGGAAATATATAATAAAATAGCTACAGAAATGTGAGGGGTGTGCTTACTTTTGTAAAATACTGTTTATAGTACACACTTCACTCACTGGGACACTTTAGAATAACGACTTTACTTTCTATGGCCTT
The DNA here is from genome assembly GCA_033117975.1 of Parotocinclus spilosoma. Classification (NCBI taxonomy): domain Eukaryota; kingdom Metazoa; phylum Chordata; class Actinopteri; order Siluriformes; family Loricariidae; genus Parotocinclus; species Parotocinclus spilosoma. The sequence goes on along the minus strand of JAVSBV010163726.1, from coordinate 10,574 downwards.
GGAATGTATTTTCTTTTTGCTTTTTTTCTTGTATTTTTATGTTCTGGTAAACAGGTCACTGACCATTCTGGTCCATAGTCCAGTATCTTAACCACTAGGCTGTTACTGTTAATTGGCTGTTAATTTGTACATACATTGATCATTAAACATCTGAATCCTACAGTGTATGATAACAATCTGGATAATTACTGTACTTTAATTACTTTTAAAGATAAAGCCTTTATTAACACAAATAATTTTCCAAGTTTAAAGTGAGAAAATTTTACAAACACGACCCTGACCTCAAGTCCACCAGACGACTTTGAGATGAAGTGAAAAGAAACTGTGAGCTAGGTCTTATCGCCCAACATCAGTATCTAAAGCAAATACCCTCAGTCAAGCTCCATAAGCTAGCGAAATCCTTCCCAGAAGACTGAAGCATGTAATAGTGGTGAATAAAAGAGTAACTTAGTATTCACACCCATGGTCTTGGAATAAGGTGTTATGATTTGTAGGTGCCGACATCCTTTTGGCCAAAAGTTTATTAAAGCTTTAACTAGTGCTAGTACCTTCTTTTTCTTCCTCAACCCTTTAATCTATCCTGTCTTGTTTCTCCCTTATCACAGTCCCTTTCTTTTTTCTGGCACAGGGGAGGCAGTCTTGCTATCAGCTACTAAGGATCTGCAAACCACCAGCCCCATCATGATGAGACCCATGAAGATGTAAGTGAAAAAAGGAATAAAGCAATCACCAGCAAAACAGCAAAGACGCCTGGAATAAGCAGACATGCACAAAATACATAAAAAGCCCATATACAGAACGTCCAAAATGAACAGATGAGCAGACGAGTGTGTAGCAGAGAAACACAAGTGAGAATGTGGTACAAAATAGAAGTGTGTCAGCAGGGAAAAGCAAGCGAGAAAAAAGGAGGATGAAAACACAACCAGACTGCCAACTGGGAAGATTTTGCGAAGAAGGCTACACAAAAAAATCTGGTGTGTCACGAGCTCAAATGAGAGGCTCATAGCATGTGGCCACTCTGGTGACTGAGGTTCAGCATTTGGTGCATAACACAGCTAAAATGGTTACAAATGTGCAACTGCAGGGATAACGTGACCTAAATCTGCCGCAACCAACAGTTTGCCCTACCTGGAAAGCATAAGAGTCCTAGACAGGGAATGAACACCTGCAAATGAACATACAGCAGACTCTGATCATAAAAGCGTACGATCATGAGGCTACACACATGCACACAAAAGCCCGTGGACATGAACAGCTGAATGAGTCCTGCGACCGACACAGATAACAAAGGTAACGTTGATGTGATTTTCACACAAGTCCTAAAGTTAGTACAGACAAAAAAATACACTGGTTTATTTATTTATTGTGAGTGGCAAGAGTATGTGAACCCCTACAATATGTAGTTTATTTGAAGATGAACTTAGAGTCAGATGTTAACAATCGATTATGATTGGGCACATTTCATATCTAAAGAACAGGGATTATTCAAAGTCTGATCTTCACAACAAATTCGTGGAAGTCTATCATGACAGTGGTTTCTGTGTATTAAAAATATTTGTTGATCCCTCTGGAAAAGGCTACAAAAACTTCTTAGAGTCTGAACTGATCAACAGTCAGAAAGATTGTGTTGAAATTGAGAAAACCACTGTTGGCCTCCCCAGGATTGCCAACAAAGATCATAATCTACAAGATCAAAAGATCAAACAGGAACCCAGGGTAACGTCTAAGCAACTAAAGGCCTAACATTTGTTAACATTGTCATTGAAACCTCTGAGTGACATTGGTAAAATCATGGTGCACATGGTAGGGTTGCAACAAAAATAACTGCAACATAAACATGCCAGAAAGTTTCACGAATAGATGAATGATACAAAAACAGAAGATTTTGTTTAATTTGAGAAGAGTTATGTCTAGAGAAAGTAAACACTTAATTCCAGAATTTCATTTGTGAAACATGGCAGTGTTAGTACATACAATCTGTTCTACCAAAGAATTTTAAATAACAGTTTTATATTTTAATACAAGTTAAGTAACAGTGAAGTAAATGTTATGAAGTGGCCATATCAATGTCCTGACCTTAATCTGATGAAGATATTGTGGAGGCAATTCATGTGTTTTCTCACCAACATCCCAGAACTGAAGCAGCAAATTCTATACAGAGGAATGAGCTAAAATTCTTAAAAACTTAGCTACAGTAACTTCTGCACTAAAGGGTCACACCAGACACTGAAACCAAAGGTTTACATACTTTTGCCAGTCGCAAAGATGCAATATTGTAGTGCTTTTTAACACATATTGTGTGTTTCATGCTACTCCAACATAGTGAACAGACTGAAATGAAGAAAAAAAAGTTAGAAATGGGTAAAGCCAAAGAAATTGCAAGTTTTCTTTTTGTAAGGTGATGGTGAAACATTTGATGAAAACTTGGAAATCAAGTTGGAAATCATACCATAATATTGTTGTACAACATATTTTGTCTATGTATGTGCTTGGTTAACTTTAAAGGCAGGCAAAATGCATTTAATTTGTATTGTATTGTTATGCAAAATCAAGATGTTTAATTCAGATTGTTTCCAGATGTGCTCTGGTTAAAAAATATTTTTTATCTTTTCATTAGCTTTTTACTGTTAATTAGAAGGGATGCCATTAGTGCCAAACATACACACGTATTAAAAAAATAATCGAATCACATAGTATGCTTTTGTTACCATTGAATTTATTTTTAAATATTGTTAAGATATTATGATGGTAAATAGAGAGTGCTGCTTAATGCACATTGATCATTTAAAAAAATATTTTTATTGATTTTTCAGCAGCAATTCAGTGTCCTAACAATTATTAATGGTTATTATTAGAAAAGATTAAAAGGATTTAAAAAATTGATAGCTCAGCTAAAACCTGTAATTCCAAACTACAGCAATTTGTGTGTGCAGGGCATTTTTAACAATAAATTCAAAATTAACACACCCCAATATAACTGAAAGTAAAGGCTGTTCCCTATGTAACATTACCAAGTTTTACTGATTGTAGGTCCTGATTTTCTGCTTTCTAGTATACTTTCATAGTATGCAGTAAGTATTAGAGTCAGGTACAACAGTCACAAGTTTGGCATGCTACAGCCTTCTAGGCAGAGATTTAAAACACACATTTTAAATGTGGATTTCTTCATTAAGAGCTTAACATTTAAACAGAACAACAGGTTCCAGCTGTGCTTAAATCACACAATTACAGAGATGTTAGAGGGACAAAAGGAAACTGACTCAAAGAGAAAAGGATTTAATCTGACTATCACATGTATCAAACACACAGACGCTACACTGCTCACAAAATTAGGGGATAGTTCATTTTTTATTTTGGTGAGCAGCATAGATAAAACACTAAGCAAATCAGCCAATCATTTAATCAGTTTATCATACAAAGCAGTCAACATATTTTGACACTGATAGAAACTCCAATAAATAAATACTTGCTGGAGCTTTAGTTTGAGTTTTTAAACCCAAATATCTTGTAAAATGGTTTCACGCTTCAGGTAATTCATGCTGACACATTATTAACTAACACAGTGGTTTTCATTTTTTACTTCAGTGCCCCCCTTTTAAAGATAAGAATATTTGCAAGCGGAACCCACATGTACACATCTCCAAACCTACATTTATTTGAAACAACGTAATTCATGCAAAACTTTAAATTGTCATAAAAAAAAAATAAAATTGACAAATGGCATTAACAGTGGAATTATTACTACAATTATTAATATTATTATTTAAATGATATGTGTTATGTATCTTAACTTGTTCTGACTGATATTTTCTGGCTCAATCATACCGCATTCATTTGCCTTGCTGTGCCCCCGAAATTGATATGTGGTCTCCAGGATCCCCCAACTTTGGAATAAACTGCACTAACAAAAAGTCAGGTTTTAGGTTTGATGGGGAACTTTATCCACAAAGGGCCAGAGTAGCTGCAGGTGTTTGTTCTAAATAAGCAAGAACTGCAGGTACTGGTGCAGAAAACCAAAAGATACATAAATAAATTAAACTAAAAAAGCTAATAACCACTGAGCATATGAGATCAGTGAAACTTGTACAGGATAAGGTAGGCGAGGTTGTTTATTACAAAGAGATGAATTGTTAATTATTAATTTCAGCCCTGGACACTATTTAAGATATTTCAGATTAAGCGCAAAACATTGCCAAGTATTGGTGTGTTCCTTGAGTAAGGAGTGTGAATGCAGCACAACTTTAGGTTTAAGAGGACCATTTATTGTTTGTGTTGAGCTTGGCATGTTCTCCCTATGTCAGTGGGATTTCTTTGGACAGGATGATTTAGTTTAAAAAAAAAAACTTAGGAAGCAGGAATGACGGTCATGAAGGAGAACTTTGCTAGTTGTGTAAAATATTTGTTTCCACACAAGCCATTTGCAGATTTTTTAAAACCTTGATCACACTAGCCTAACTAGTCTTATTTTTAACACAGTGCTGCCAAAAATTACTTTATCCAGTCACACTGACAACCCTATAGTGTTAGAATCCACTGTTGCTAGAGCTATTGTATATAATATTTAAGTATTTTACACTCATTGTCCATTTAATCAGTTTCGCATACTGTTTTACAGAATGTAGTCCAGCAGTTCTCTACATACTCTAAGTCCCCCTTTACTCTGTCCACTAATGGTCAGGATCCTGATAGGACAAGCACAGATCAGGTACCATTTGAGTGGTGGATCATTCTCAGCACTGCAGTGACACTGATCTGGTGGTGGTGTTAGTGTGTGTTGTGCTGGTATGAGTGGCTCAGACACAGCAGTGCTGCTCAACTAAAAAATGTCCAGCCACCAGTATCTTGTAGGCAGCGTCCTGTGAGCACTGTTAAAGGACTAGAAAAATGATGAACAAATTGAACATTAACTGAGCTGCTGTCTTTGACTCCAAGATGTGTCTAACTGAGTGAACACAGTGTTTAAAACTCCAGCAGCATGTTGTGACTGATTCAATTGTACGGCCACAGAACACACTGACACACCAGTATCACTGGAGTGCTGATAATTATTTACCACCCAAATATACTGCTCGCAAAAATTAGGGGATTTTTCAAAATGAATATTCTATAATGAAATTTAATCTAATTTTTGTGTGTCATACCTAATCTGTGCTGGTCATGTGGGGGCCCTGGCATTTGAGAACAGAAGTAGAGAACAAAGTATATAGAGAAACAGATGGACTACAGTCTGTAATTGTAGAACTGCAAAGTACATCTGTATGATCAGTGTTAAAATAACCAATGATAAAAAAACAAGGAGGTGTACCTAATAAAGTGATCAATGAGTGGTGGTGCAGTTTGTGAAATGTACAAAGAAACTAAAACTATTATTCTTATTGACCAGGTTGTGTTGAACAAATTGTTGAACAAACATACATGCAGGGTTAACATTTTAAAGACTATTTTTTACAATTTTCCATGATTCGATTGGCTGCTCACATGATTATCAGTTCAGATATTTGAGTATGAGGTTAACTATGCAAACACACAAATTGCAGATAGACAGTTCGATGTCTTATTGTTTCATTTGAGCCAGTTAATATTCCAATACATTTTCCCTCTCTTCTTCTCTTAAATAATTATGCAGTGGGAGCTTTGTCAACATTAGGGAGGAACTTACATAAAAATAAATGCCTAAAAGACTAATAAACCCTAGCATTTAAAAATTGTCACACAACACGAACGCTCGTACTGACTCATATCTTAGTGAGGATATTTCATGGATATGCACCAAGTCATGACCTTGCACTCTAACTGACTAATGTGTGCAGCAATTTATTTGCACTTTAGTACTATTTCATGACACAGTTTGCAGGAAAAACATGCATAGGTGCAGGATTAGCATTGGGGATGTATTTCGTTGGACTTTATTCACAAATGCTTGATAGAAATCGAGCCATGTCATGCCAGTTGTCTGTTGGCATCATGTAGTATGCTTACCACAGCAGGTTTCTAAAGAAAAGGGGATTTTCTTTTCAATTTAATCTGTAACAGGTTGAAAAACAGAATACATAGCTATCCCTTACCTGAAAAAAAGATCTAGATAGCAAGCGAGAAGTGACAAAGAATATATCAGGTGCAAGTAATTAAAACTTTCACTTAAAATAAACAAGCAAACTGCAACCACACTTTGTTGTATACATTTATTTCACTGCGTATCGTTTCTTTTCTAAATATATGCCCCCTATCCTAACATCATCGTCAAACATTTTTATACACAGTGGACACTTCTCACTTAGCCTTTCTCTCTCCTCTTGCTTTAATACAGAGGAGGGGAGGAGGTGGCACAAGGGATGGTAAGAGGGCTCACTGTCTCCATGCCAACATCAATGCCATCACTCTGTGTTTTTGCCGCCTACACTCACAACAACTTCCTCTCTCTCTTTTTCCCTTTTCAAATGGTCTCCTAAGGGAACAGGAAAATTACTTATGTTCCTCATCCTTATCTCCCAAAGAGCTAATCTTTTATCACTTTGCCTCTGTTTGTTTCCTCCCTGCATTCTGCCACTCTTTCGCTCCGTGATCCTGTTAGTCCTCCTTTTCTCCGCCGTCCTGTCTGTCTGAGCTTAACGAGGCTTGAAGTGGACGTCTAAACCCTTTCTGCCACCTCTCCTCTCCCCCTGGCTTGCATGTTTAGGGGGTATGAGTTAATTAGTGGTTAGAATGTAGCTCTAAGGGAACAGCAGGTTTGGATCAGAGATGCCAGATGGCTTAATGATGAGCGAGGGAGAGAGACCTGATACTGACAAACCCATCACCCCATTAATGCATACTGGGCACCTTTCTGCTGGACTCAAACACATGGAGTCCTTGTATTCTCCCTGTGCATTTGTTAGATCGGTTACCTTTTCAGACCTATAAATATATAGTTCAATAATTACAATCTTGAGAGGATATTGATGGAAATACACACAAACGTACCCACATGCATGAACACTCACAGTCTCTCGGTGACAAGACTCTGTCGGCCATTTCACACACTAGCATAGCCCCAGAAGGTGTACAGATAAGCTATATAGATAAGATACCTAGACTCCTGGGCAGAAAACATTGAACAAGCCCAAAATGGCCTCAGAAGACAAGACTCTTGCAAGAAAAATAGTAACTAAAATATCTTGGACAATGAAATATCTTAAATTAAAGAACTAAGCTATCTGATGCATGTTTTGTGTGTAGAATAAAAAGACGCAGTAACGTTTTTGGCAGAATATGAATAATTGATGCAAGATGGTTCTGCAAAGTTTTATTGAGAGATGGCACATTTCTATAGTGTATTTTGATGCTCCAGACGTGTGTTTAATTACCTGGTGAGAAATTACTGCAACCAGTCCATATTATCAGCTCCAGTTACCATACAGGAACACTTTGTAGTTTTACAGATTGTTGGCCATTTGGTTTGGTAAATTATGATGGTGGATCATCCTCAGCACTGCAGTGACTATTATATTGTTATGGCATGTTGGTGTGCTGCTGTAAGTGGATCAGTGTGATCAAGTGCTGCCGAAGTTTTCAAACACTGTGATAACTCACTGTGTTCTCTATTAAACCTACCATATACCAAATTAGCTCTATCATATTGCTCCACCTTATATAAAATCAGAAACAGTAGCACATTTGATGGTGCACAGTTGGTATTAGTCATCCTCTAGTGCCTTTATCAGTGCTCACATTTTTATATCCACAGGATGCTGATTGCTGGACATGTTTGGATGGTAGCCATTTTCAGTCCAGCCATAGAAACAGGTGAGGGTTTTACTTCAAAAAACTTCACACCGTCCAAGGTCAGGATTCAACCAGGGATCTGGATCAGTGCGGTAACCTGTTATACCCTTATGAGCATAGCTAATGTGACAAGGAAAATCACACAAGGAAATCCTGGAAAACACAAAGATTCACCAGGTGGTATTGGACAGTTAAGTTGTGCTGTAATTTGTACTAGATCAATAAACTACCACATATACCTTTATTATTAGTCATGGTTCTCAAATTAAATAACTAGGGGCATACTGTACTGCTGAGCTGTTTCTCCTTAAGGCTTTATCTTGTTACCCTTTAGTTACCAGGACATATTTGTGCAGGAACATCTTTAATAACCAGCTTGTGGTACTTTTGAGGATTTCAAGTTCTTTCTGCTTGGGAAGGAATATGTACGTGTGCAGTACATTTTTGTCTGACATACGCAGCTAATTTTTATTGAACTGGGGAAAAAGCAAGAGGAACATTGGAGGGTGGGTAACTAAATGCATTTATTACTGTGCGTACAGAACAGAATGTTCTTTGACATGTAGTCATATGCAGTTCCCTTCCTTTTATGGCAAAAGCTAATCAAAGCTTTCACTTCACTGGTTCAGTTATATTGAAAGTACAGTTCTGATTGGTCTACAACTTGTTATATTACATTACAGAGCTCTGCATGTCTCACCAGTCAAGTGAAGCATTCATAGTGTTGTGTGTTTAGACTGGATTTTGCACATTTTTGTGCCTTACAGTACTGTGCAAAAATCTTAGGCCACCATCACCATCAGTATAATGTTGATATATAGTTGACGACTGGACCAAAAGATGAAAAATTTGTATTCGTCATTCCGTAATACTCATTTTCACTGCTCTTTAATTCAGTCTTTGTTAGCTTTAGCATAGCTTAGCCAAGCTACACTTCTAAACAGACCATTCCTGATAAAGCTATTTCAGACTGTAAAATGGTCAACTTGGCATCCTGATGAAGATGCTCCTATTACTCAAGTGTGAAAGTTTGTGAAATGAACAAAGAAACAAACAAAAAAAATTCTTATTGAACAGGTCGTGTTGAACAAATTGTATCAAATACACGAAAGGTAAACATTTAAAAGATTATTTTATATTTTTTTTCCATGATCAGATTGGCTGCTCACGATTGTCAGTGCAGGTTAACTATGCAAACACAAATTGCAAACATTTACTCAAGTGTGAGGGAAGATCACCCTAAATATTTTTTAAATAGTTTTTTTTTTATAGTGCATATACAATATATATGGCTGCATTTGAATAAAGAGATTATAAATGGTCATTATTCCATTGCTAAAACAATGGAATGTCTAATCTAATGGTGGCCTAAGACTTTTTCACAGTATTGCATTTTCAAGTATGCATGGATTATACATGAAATGACATCAATTAGTGGCCATAATACCTTCTGCGTTGTATTATAACACTGATTTCATGTCAAATTAAGTAGAGAGTAAAGGTTTTTTTGGCTGCCTTTAGCCTTAATTGCCTGGCTAATTACAGTTTATAGTGCATATTAGAGTTGCTATATATCACATGGCTGAGTGACTTTGAACCACGTCAAAGTTGCAATTTCTCAGCTGAACCTATAATTATTCTGCAAAATCACAGCTCATATCTTAGTGTGTCCTGTGCAGACAAACAGGGAGTCATAAATGAGAACAGGTGGAAATGGGTTGTATATTTTTGCATTCTTTTTAATGTATTTTGCAAAGGACTGACTATTGTGGTGACTGAAGTCTGTGGTGAGCCCATGTCTAGTGTGCACAGATGGCACAAGAAGGGTTAGTGTTGTGCCAGGACTTAAACTGCAAGCCCACTTTACTCCCTTACCCTTTTTTTCTGCCTGATTTAGCAAATCTTAAAATATTTACACTCGGTCTAGTTCATTTTCACACTAGATCTTTTCTTCTCTTCCATCTGACTCAGGAAACACAATTGCATTTCTATTTTTGCATTTTGGTGTTATTTTCATGAGTCATCTCTCACTCTCTCTCTTGTGCTCTCCTCATTTCATTGTATTTGTCCTCTTTCTCTGGGTCTGTCATTTCTTTTTATGCCGTTTCCTACTTTCCATCGCCCTGTGGCTTTAATTAGTCGGCTCATTTTCATACATCCATCTCTCAAAGTCAAAAAGGAATTGATGGATGACAGCTGTCAGAGTTATCTGCAAGAGTGTGGATGTGCGTGCAGGTTTTTATGTGAGAATTGGGTGACAAATGACAATATGAAATGGAAAGACTGAAAATGAGACAGAAAGCTAAAATCAAGCTTCATTAAAAAACAGTGTAGTTCAGGTATGTGAATGCTGTGATGTTGGTATTTAGAGTACTTTAATGCCATTGTGATTCTGTTTGGTAAAAGTCTGGACACAGGAAAGTCCTGACTCTCTTTTTAAAAAAGGCATAATGTGAAATATACAGGAATCCGGAAGTGATCTCAAGGTGGGATACTAATGTCAGAAGCAGTGCTTGCAAGAGTTGTAATAGTTCACAACATTTAGCACATGCCCTTATTTTTGTGATTTACACTGATAGACAACTGTGCTGTGCAAAAGTCCTAGGCACAATATATATTTATACTGTGCTTATTATAAGTTTTAGTGGCCACTGCACTTTGTATTTCTACAAATCAGTGGCGATTGCTCTACGAATGCAAGGGAAACTCTGCTTCCCCTAAAATGTCAACAAATACGTGATCAAATATATACTGTTGTGTGTACATGTCATTGACTAAATATGCGCTACAACGCGCTCAACTTTAGTTCAGAA
>JAVSBV010163698.1:0-14337 GCA_033117975.1 Parotocinclus spilosoma | reverse complement strand
AGTGCCGGCTTGGCCTCGCTAGTCGCCCGGGACGCAGTCGCCCGCGCTTGAGACACAATTTTAACCAGGCGTGACAAGGCCACAGCCTTAATTCAAATATTTGAAAAAAATATAAATCTAAATATAGATAAAATATATAATCTATGTATGAAAAACATTTATTGCTTCTTAAAGAACATATGATTTGAATCAAATAAGTGCCAGAAGAAGTCATAAAAACACTGCCAACAACAAATTGATTAACCGATTTTAAAAATGTTTTTGCTTACATGTTCTTGACAACAAATTGTCAAATTATAAAGCTCTAGGGTTTACACAGGATAGAACACCATTCGAGGAAAATATGTTTGAGTTAAACTCCTGGTAGACCATTATGTCCCTTAAGCTACTTAACCTAAACTAAGCAACACGCCCTTATACAGTATACGTTTTTACAGAAAAGCTACTATGTATGTTTACCCTTTTTGCACTCATATATGTTGCAGCAATTTCCAGGTCTGGGAGGTTTACGTGTCAGTACTGTGCCCGGAGGACAATCTGGAACTATTGCTGCACACCTGACCAGAGCACAGTTCACATCTAGATCAGATAGAAAGAGCGTGAAATTAGTCTGGTTGTGATTTTCAGAGATTGATATATGCTTTAAACACACATTAAGAATTTTTTTTTGGACTTGTATTGTTTAAGGTCAGGTCATAACACTAACACATTACACAGAATATTGTTCAGTTAGTTCAAAGTGCACCAACTAAGAAAATGAACAGAAAATGCTGATGCACCTTTTTTTCCTAACTTGTGTTGTGTTGTCAAGTTAAGGTCCCCAAGATGGGGTCCAGATGGATTTAATTCCCATCTGAAGAAAAATTCATGCTAATGTACATTCTATATAATTATATACCTGTTTTTTTGTACAGGCTATTAATGGTGAGTCTATAAACAAATATAACATTTTCAATCCACAATCTGCTGTTATAAATAATATATGGATGAACTTTTTTATTGAACACCAAGCTGCCTCAAACCACAACAACTTAATTCATGGTATACACCTGAAACCTTTGTTTGAATGTATGATGAATGAATCATTACTACTGTTTCCAAAATACATAAATTATCCCTTTTTAATCCAGGCACTATCAAAGAATCAGTTACACATTGGAGCATAATGTTAATTACACCATACTGATTAAGTAAATTCAAGATGTTTGACTTTCCATATACTTCTAAGTCCAAATAATTAGTTTAGGGGTATGATGTTTCATTAGTACTGTGTACTAAGGAGAACGTGGAGGAAGCACCTGCACACGCCTCACCAGGGAGCGGCCAATTAATATATTAGTCACTGACTCTACAAGCTAATTACTCATTGTGCCAAGAACAAACTTTAATTCCTACCTCTATTAATTCCAGTCAAACACTAACCTAACCTTCTATTGTTCACTACTGCCTACACACTAATTACACTGAAACTAAGACAATTCTAATGCGGCAAGTAAAATCTGGTATATTATAGAAAACCAAGGAATGTCAGAAGATACAGAGTCTGACATCACTAAAAACATTATATTGGTCACATTACATACTACAACTCAAAACTGGAAAATTGATCTTACATCTACTGGGTAGGCCTTGAACTCCTGTAAGTGAGAAAAAACGTAAAAAGTTCAGTTAAAAAAAAATATATATATAAATATATAAAAAGATAATGGCATCACATCAGAGCAATTGATTAAAATGTTATCTTGCTTACCAGCGTGGGCTGCGATCAAGATTAAGCAAAAGATCTAGTACAAAAAAAAAACATTACAATTATCAGCAACCTTAGAGGAAGGAATTAATGCACGCATAAGAGTGTAGCGATACAATACAAGTATTACAGTTTAAGAAAAGAATGACAAACATTATACGAAATGATAAGATGGAAGACATGGACAGCAGTGTATCTGTAAAGAAATAAGATAATAAAACTTACCAGGACCTTCATGCTGTGTGAAAATTAGCTCCTAGTACTGCTGAAACAAATTATAGACAATTATTAAGAAGTTCTGAAGTCAGTAATTTTATCCTGTTGCTTACCAAATGCTCCAAAGTGATTAGAACGCTTATTTCGAACCTGTCTAACCAATGATGTAATGCTTCTTTTATATCCTTGTAATGTGACAGCCCTCAAAGATTGTGCCATCAACTGCGTCATAGATTGGGTAATTCACTGGTCCAGAAGGATAATTTCTTATTCCAGAACCATTTAGTAACAACATCACCGAAAATTGTATACAAATGTAGCATTCACAGGATTTAGAAGACACCCTTATGCACCATTATTTTTGCTTTATATTTGTATTATTCATAGTGCCATTATTGTAAAGACATTTATTTTAATAGCTAAAACAATGTTTGTAATTAGTGTAGGTTAAAATTAACTAGAAACACAGTACAAAATAAAAACAATGTGTTTTTAATCAAAATGTATGTGCAATATTAGTTTTCACTAATCCTTGTCCTGGATAAAAAGGTGGATTTTCGATCATGAAAAAAAATCTCCTGGTTAAATGATCTGTTTTGGATTAGCTTAGCCCTATTCAGAGTTTTACAAAGAGACATTATCACTGAGGTACGGTATTTTTGTAGTCTCAGTCCAATACCAATATACCCATAATTTATTAAGGCTTGCACAATTCTGGAAATCCTAGAGTGGCGTAACCAACCTGGTAAAACAAATACAGTCTGATTTCCCTGCCCCAATCTGTGCAATCTGGTGCGCACACATGAACACTTGTGATACATTTTAGGGTTTCCAATATGTGAACATAAACAAATGTTTTAGTGACACTGCTCAAAAAAAGTAAATGGAACACTTAAACAACACAATGTAACTCCAAGTGTTTCTTTTATTTTTTTGAGCAGTCTGTAATAGCAAGGATTTACCTTATTGGTTTAAAAACACCCCATTAACATGAATGTATTTTGTTCCTATTGTTTGCATGTCAAAATCACTAAATTGATTTTAAAATCTCTCAAAGACAACCTTGCAATGCTGATGTGCTCGATTTATCAGAGAACAGAACGTACAGGATGTCCTTTTTGGTTTAGCTTTGCATTTCAGATTTTTTGTCATGTTGACACATTTTGTGAAATGACATGACCCTGTAATTTATCAATAATTGTGGCATTGTGGGCCAAAGTGGGCATTCACTTTTTCTAGCTAGAATATCTAAAAACTGAATGCCCACAGTCATTTTGTGTACAAATCTGAGGATAACCAAGAGTAATAAATTCAGTTGGCTATGATCTATACAGCAAATGTGCTTTCAGAAATAACCAAATTGAAAGGTAGTAAATGCTTACGAACACATTTTTTCATGAGTCAAATGATCATACTTTAATTCATTATTTGATACAAAATATAGAACAACTGACATCACGAGACAGCAATGATCAAAATGCATGTAATGATTCAAATAAATATTTTTTTATGGCAAGTTTGAGCAGCATACATTTCGAAATAACCGTTTTTTTAACCAAGTTTTTTTATTGGAACTTGTGTCATACTGCCAAAGTTGTTATATAATTATAAACAGTCACTTTGCGTAATATATTATGGTAAAATCCAAATCCTGCTGACAGGAAACACACATGCTTTATAGTCACTAAAATAGCATATAATCCTGTAGCTCTAAACTGGTTTGGTTTAGTCTCTTGTTCTAAATTGATCACTACCTGATATTGTATTTCAGTACTTGCGTTTACGGATGAAGTATGTAAATGTATACCTACTGTATGTATAAATTCCAGTTACTTCCTGGCCCAGTGATTGGAATAGTCAGGCTGGTCAGTATCCCTGACCTTGCCTATGCAGTCCAGCCTATCATGGGAAATGACACTGGTGTAGGGAAAGTGCTTCCTGTTTTAAATCAAGGAATTAACTTGACATCCAAAGTGTTTTCACAGGTAATAAGTACTTTGCAGATTCATCACCAAATGCTCAGTCCTTATTATCCTTAGTTCCTAGAGTTCCTTAAAAAAGCTTTGAGACAATGCTCTGAAGGTACTGCCTTTACACCTGTGGGGAGTTATCTGAAGGCACCCTGTTGGTACTTTTTGTTGTATGAGAGGCAGTCTATGAATTGTAAGCTGAACTCTGCCATACTTCTCATCCAGGCTGTTAGACTGTGGACAAGAGAGTCTAGGGTTTAGTTCTCATATCTGCCAAGCTGTCACTGTTCCCTTAATCCACAACTGAATGGATTGTAAGTTCGTAACAGTTGTGAGTTAAGTGAATTCCAGCTCAACAGTGAGAACTTGATCACATACCGGAGGCACTCATACATAAACCAAATTATCCAAAGTTTGTTTAAAATGCTCTACAGCTTACGTTATAATGCTCGAATGGAACAACACCCTAACATGGACCCACTTTGCATTGGTAAAACCTTACAATTTTCAACTCTGCTACACGTCTATATAATATACTACTCGCAAAAATTCAATTAGTAAATAAAATATTTTTGTGAGCATTGCATGATTGCACTAATTAAAGTCTGGATTTATTCCTCAGACTTTTCAGACCATTAATAGCATGCAGAAAAAAACAGGACTGTGGTAGCCTAGGGGTTAAGGTACTGGACTCTAAGCAAGAAGGTCCAGGGTTCAAATCCTGCCTCTGTCAAGCTGCCACAGTTGGGTCCTTGAGCAAGGTCCTTAACCCAAAATTGTTTGGATTGTAAGACTGTATCAGTTGTAAGTCGCTCTGGATAAGGGCGTCTGCTAAATAGTGTAAATGTAAATATAATTATATAGAAAGTATGGCTGGTCAATCTATGGCTGCATATTGACACAACTGCTGTGCTCGACCGGGTGTCTCTTTAGAAGAGTACAGTGGATCATGTTTTGAAAGGCTACAATGACAAAGCTCATAATAAGCTAGGCTTGGCTGAAACTTAAGATTTAATTCTTTTGGTTATAATATATTTCCTGAAACTCTAGCACCATGCTTATTATTCTGTCTAGTATACAATTTGTTGGAAAGTAAAGTTAGTACAGAACTTCAAAAAATAATCAAAAACTCAGCTATTCACAGGGTCACAGGTTGTTTGAGCTATGCATCATGCAAGCAGTGAGGGTATGCTGAGTGGGGCTTTGTGTGCTCACCTGGTTTTTATGCATATACATCACAGCAATGAAGGGTAGCACTGGGTACCTGGGTTTACTCTGGGTACCCCAAACTGATGCCTTAGGTTAATTCACTACGCTAAAGTGTGTGAGTAGGTGTATGTGTATGTGAGTGTGTGTGGATTGACGATTAACGTTGGATTGACACCATGTTTAAGGTTGCTCCTGCCACTCGTCCTATGCTGCAGGCTAGTGACAAGCTCTTCTGTGACCGTTTTCAGGACAAAGCTGATAAGTGTAAATTGTGTGTGGATGTGAATGTATACTGAACAAAAAGATACACAATGATTATGAGTAAGAAAGTGAAAGGACTCAGGTTCACACGTATTGACATTAAAAGCTTTGAGTTGATTTTGATTTGGTTTATCAAAGCTGGGCCAAGCGCAATGGTGGCTAACCGGGCTAGTAAAAAGAGAAGCTCAATAACAGCTCAGAAATTCTGAGTAGATACAGTGGTGTGAGTGTTGTCCCCTTGCTTATTTCCTGTTTCTTTTGCATGTTTGTCACACTTAATTGTTTTTCGGAACATCAAACCAATTTAAATAGTAGTAAAAAAAAACACAAGTAAAAGCAAAAGGCAATTTGCAAATTAAGGTGTTTATTATTAAGGGAGAAAAAAAAATCCAAACCTACATGGACCTGTGTGAAAAAGTTATTGCCCCCTAAACCTAATAACTGGTTGGACCATCCTTAGCAGCCACAACTGAAACCAAGCATTTGCGATAACTTGAGTAAGGGAGCAACCACTTTTTCACACCACTGTATATCAATAAATGCATTACAGATCAAAGAGGAAGCTCGCATCACAGCAGCAAACAGAACTGATGGAAACTAAGATGGAAAAACGTTCAAAGCAAGACGAAAATAAAGAGCCGGTCACAATTGAATCTGACCCTAACAATCATTTATTAAGCTGACTTTGCCTAAGATCTTTATATTACTAAAGAAGGATGCTAGTGTCTTTCCCTAAATGCATCGGGCCTATAAATAAGCAATGGCTGTCAAAGGCACAAAGTGAGAAACCGCTCCCAAACAGGTAAAACTCAAGCCAGCTCAGCACATGCATGACAGGACTTGCCTAATCCCAGCATGTTTTGCATGCTGTCACTGCCCTCTAGTGTCGGGTCATGGTACTCTGTGCTTCCTAATAAGGATTAGGAGTTAGAAGTCTCTTTCAAAAAATGACAGGTCATCTACAGGGGTATTGAGATATTCAAATTCAAGGAACACAAACTTTGAGCCCAATTCTCCAAATTTTCGGAATACACTATTAAAATGTGCTACGCTAAAAAAATCAGTTAATGTTTGAGCATTTCTCCATTATATATACCCTTTTATTTCAAGGTCTTTCTTCACATTCAAATAAAGTATGTCACAATTAATCTATCCTAGTGAAACAGAGGAAATCTTAAGGAGAAATTCAACATTGTATTGTATTGTATTAAACCTTTCTGATATCCCATGTTTTCTATCCATCAGATTGATCCAGTCTTTTATTATTATTGATTACTGTTTGTTTTCAGATTACCAACTTAAAACATACTTTCCATAAATACACCTGTTTCTGAAATAATTCAAAATATCTCTACAAAATATACAGTCTGTGGGAATATAAAGGTATCACACAACATCAACAAATTATCCAGATCTTACTGGTTCAAATCCAGTTCATGCTTTTTGGTTGAGTTGATAACAGTTGGCTGTGCCAGAGGGAAGGAATCATTCCCTGGCACCACTTTATGAAATAAACTATACAATTAGCATTCACCTTCTACACTGTTTAAAATGGTAAATATAAAAAAAATATTTTAGGAGTTTTAATAAGTAAAGACAATTTAATAATTATTAGGAGGGTATATGATGAGGGGATAAAGTCAATGTAAAATGGGGTATAACCCCGGTTCTGTGTGTTTACTTTGCTTGCACTCGTATATGCCACAGCAGTCTCTGGGCATTTCTGAGTCCAGGGACACAAAGACACTGATATAACCAGGCTAACACTCATTCTTCACATACCCAGCAGGTTTGCACTCACACTGACAGGGCTCAGGGCAGCACTGACCGGGCAGGTTGATACCTTCAATGAACTCTGAGTCCTCAGGACAGCTCACACATCTCACACATGATCATGTGGCTGGTACAAGAGGGAGGGAAATATAGGAGTGTCTCTTTTCTTTTTTTTTCCTCTGAAAAGGTGGTAAAACTAGATGGCCTCTGTCTCCTACACACAAAAGGGGCAGTGTTGTGTTTATAAGTCAAAGTCTCAAATGACTTTGTACAGCTCTTACAATTGCCAAAAGTCCCAAAGATAAAAACAATCAGTAGATAATGCAGAAATCTATTTATTAAAAACATCTCAATGGAAAACAATATAGCTTCAACAGGTTAAGAATGATCATATCACCAATTACCAATTATTGTACCCAAACATTGAAATTATTTAGAATCACACCTCAACAGAGAAGCCATACACTCTTTGATTGCCTCTCAGAGATAATCTCCAACTATTTTGACAAAAACGATTATGATCAATATATTTTACTGTAGCTATTACTATGAGAACCTGGAGCAAAGCCACAATACAGAACACATACATTTGTATCCAACCTCCACTGATCTCTATTGAAGCTCTACTCATTTATATCTGGTCTGCATTCATATATGTTGCAGCAATCGCCAGGTATGGGAGTTTCACGTTTAACCTGCACTGTGCCACGAGGACAAGGTGGCGGCATTACCGCTGGACACATGACCAAGGAGCAGTCTGTGAATATACCAGAAAGTTAGAGTGAGAGATAGAGAGACAGATATTATATTATAATATCATCCAGCTCTAGGGTTCACACAATATTCAGGTACACCACTGTGGCCAAACGTATTGATACCAATACAAAAACAATATAGTAAATCTATAATATATGAGTCTATAGATTACAGCTGCATATGCATACCTGTCTCGATGCATTTGTAAACATCACAGCAATCTCCAGGTTTGTTTGAACCCTTGGCCACTAGGAGGCTGAAGTAACCACGTCGACACCTGTTCTTCACACATCCAGCAGGTTTGCACCGACACCGGTTGGGCTCAGGGCAGCACTTACCAGGCAGGGTGATACCTTTAATCAACACTGAGTCAGGAGGACAGCTCACAGGCAGTGGTCTCCCACACTTGACCAAGGTGCAGTCTGGTGAAAGAGGAAGGGAAAGAATGAATGTCAGGCTGTGATTCACAGAGTTATTTGCTCTCACACACAGCTTAGCTTTTGTTATTTGTGGTCTGGTGAAAACACAAGCAGGCCACTTTCCTACAAGCAAAGGGATTTGTGTGTCATGCACCAGCAATACACACAGAACAGGCACCTCAAGAAAAATCGCAATCCTATAATATATCAAAATAATAGCCAAAAGACCTTGGGCAAGACCTATGCTTTTTGACTATTGATAGATTACCAACCCAATAACAAGAGAGTTTCCTTCTATTTCCCTTCTAATATGACTAATTATCATTCAGCAATATTACAATGAGCATAATAATATGGAGTAAGGTAATTACTTGTCTGACAACCAAACAAATATCCTTAAAATGTTTGTAATAATAAACTCACATACAATTATCCAGTAAGAAAAGAAAACACAAACTGACCTCACACATATAATAAAAACAAATAAGAAATTATTATTTTGAATTGAAATAACCAAATATAATTGGCCATTTATCTATTAAATCGATTTTTACAGAAGCTTCATCCATACATTTATACAGTATAAATCCTATATGCTTACCTTGTTTGCATTCATATGGGTTGCAGCACTTCCCTGGTGTGGGACGGCTAAGGTTAGTCAACACTGTGCCTGGAGGACACACTGGCATAGTGTCAGGGTCTGGTGGTGGACACCTGACCAGGGAACAGTCTGCGTCTATATCACAGAGATATAGAGATAGGGATAGTGTCAGAGAAAGAGAGAGAGAGTGAGAGCGAGTGTAATTCACAAATTACAACCTTCTGAAAGCCAACACAATATTACCAGAGGTTAGATAACATTATCTAGAATTACCCAAGATGTAACTGATATTATTTTTTCTTAGTCACTACAGGATATAATACAATCATTTATACACCTTCCAAAATTTCATAAGCTATCACTATTATTACAGGTGCTATCAAGAAGCCAGAGTAAATAACACACAGTGGCACATAATATTTTAACAGTACTGCGCCCTCGGACAATGTGGAGGCATCTCATCAAGGTGCAGCGTATCACTATTTTAGCAAATGCCTCCAACAAGGAAATAATCAGTGTGCCAAACACCTAACATTATCCACTGTGTTTAGGCACTGATCAAACATTCAAATACACTTCTGCTTACACTGGAACTAAGAAAAACCCAATATAGGAAGAACAATTTAAATCTAGATATCACATAAAAAATTATACTTTATCTTGGTCATATTTAATAAATCTCAAAACTAAATAAATAGATCTTACACTTATCAGCTAGGGCATAAGCTCCTGCAAAAGAAAAAATATACATATAATAAATACATATATATTAAAAAAATACAAGTAATTATATTTTTAAGCATTAATAATTATTTATAGTAATTTCGAATCATTTTATTTTTCTTACCGGCTTGGGCTGCAATCAAGATCACACAAAAGGTCTAGGTAAAAAAAAGTCATTAACAATGATCAGTCACCTTAAACTGAGAAAAATACTTGATATTAAATCAAAATAATTGAAAGTAATAAATACAATATAGGTAGAAAATATTAGACATTGGGAACAATGTCAAAAAGTATATTAAATAATTTGTTGAAATTTGTTAAAAAGATGCTTCTTAATTATATCAGCCACGTTTTTTTTTTTTTGTAGAAATAAGACAGTGACTTACTAGTAACTTCATGCTGATACAAGATTGAACTTTAGTACTGTTGGAACAAAAAAGATGATCAGGAATTATTAATTTAAGGTAAGCTTGTGCTTACAGATACTTTAACTGGACTGGTATGCTCAATCAAAGCCTGCCTGAACAGTAACCTGTGGCTTCATTTATAGCCCTATAATGGCACAGCCCCCAGCGATGGTGACACTTTGTAACTGTCTACATCACAGATGGGTGGTACATGTTTTTATCAAAACAATGTGTACGTGCAATTTCCTGGATATAAAGATTTATTCAGCCATCAAGAGAAAATGAATTGCATTTCCTGGTTAACAGATATTTCCCACATTTTGGATTAGTTTCACATGGACACCTAAGTTATGTAAATCCCTATTCAGATTTATTTTCCTAGTGTCATTATTAATGAGGTATTTCTGTAGTTTCCGTCCAATTTCAAAACCTGCATAATTTTTTTTGTAATGGATGGCACAATAGTTTCACAAACCAACCCAAGCAAATCCGGTCAGACAGGAAATAACTCTTTCATCTGTGTGATGTAGTACACACCCATAAACAAGTCTGGCATTACTAATAATCTCCAGTAAAATCAAAAACCACTCATACAGTACAGCAAAAATAGCTTTAACATTAAAATTTGTATTGACATACAACATTAATTCACTTGCTTTACAAATAATGCACAGATAAAACTAGTAATTCTCAATTCTCCTTTTATTTATTAAACATTTATTTTTGTATTTCGGCTGTGCACCATATTTCGACAAAAGATAAAAGAGGGGCAATTTATGGATAGTAATGATGTGATAATTGTGTGACAATTCGAAATGTTAACTATTCCAAAAGTAATATATTTATTCCAAAAATCTAAAGTGGTGACGAAATAGAGGGTAACTATCTGTCCAAACCTTGCCAAACGTTGTTGCTACAATGATGAGTGTTGTAATTTTCTTCCTTATGGTGTGAGGTTGGACACACCTATACACACCCGCGATTACCACACATATTGTTATTAAAGTTTTTACCAAACCGTTTCAAAAGTTATACTTCTCAAGCAGAACGGATCGAGTAACAACTAAATGTATTGTAAATGTGCCTTCAAATGGCTTTACCAGCTTTTAAAGATGATGCTCTGAAGTTATTCCTTTGAAATCCAGGTATCTTGTTTGTAATTTTTTTTTGTAGGACAGGCAGTCTGAAATTTATAAGATTTCATCACATTTAGTAATTTAGTACAAACCTTTCACAACCTTCAATACTAACACAATCACTTAGGTAAAATATTAAGTGGATTTTTTTTCCTCATAGTGATTCACAAAGATATTTTTCTTATTTTCTGTGTGATCGCACTAATTAATGTAACAGTAAGTGCGATTACTTTGACAAATGAATTTAATCCTCAGATAACTGTCATTTCGTTTTTTACACTTTTCAATTGTCATTTCTCATAGCAACACCCTGTTGTACAACCCCAAATCAGAAAAATACGGAAGATGCCTTTAAATAAATGCAGTGTTACACACACACACACACAAATAGACTCACACATGTTTCACACATTATTATACCTACGGAACAGCTTGTCATGGATGGTGAAACCAACATGTGTTTCACTATCCATGACAGGCCAATCCGTAGGTATAATAATAACTGTAGTTAATTAATACTAAATCCCTAGTAACCAAAATAAAAACTTGTGGCCATTTTAAATTTTAGATCAGTCAGGACACTTTTCCTGACATTTCATTAAAATGTAAATCTTTCCTTGGAGTGTACAGTATGTGAGGTTTCTGATTTTTTTTCATACATTAACATGAACCCTAGTTTGAAATTTTCCTAAATACCACAAAAACAAATAGGCATACTGATATTATCTATTATTACAGGTACTACGCTGTCTAACATCTAACTAACATGATATTTATGTAAAAATATATTAAATGTGTTTTTTACTGAACTGTTTTTTTAATGTAAAACACTTTAACTATGTTGGTAAGTTCACCTTGTCTTGTATCATCCAACGCTGTCTTTTTTTTTTACTGGAGCAACTGTGGCTGCTTCTGCATCTAACAATGTGCCTTTCACCAATTAATTGCAGGACTGAGGCTTATTCCCTTGGGTTATGACAGCAGAAACACACTTTTTTTTACTAATAAATTATGCTGCAATTCCAATACTGCACTTTATATAGATTTACTTAACAGGACCTGACCACAAAAAGTGTACTGTTTGGGAAACTTCAAGCTCACCTGTTTTCTAAGAGAAATTCTCTTTTCTCCCTCTCCAAGCCTTGCATTTTTTTAAAATCTCGATCTACCACAGATTAAATAATAGAGCTATGTCTAGGAATGTCTTACCGCTTTTAAGGAAGCAGGAGGGTGGTAAAATTAAAGAACTTAAAAGGCAAATGGATAGAACTTATGAGGACTAATTTACAAATAAAGGCCATACATTAGATTCATTTCATTCTATAATAACAGTAACAGTAATAATAACATGGAGAGACAGAGGGGTAGCCATGGCCAAACTATATTCCCAAATCTGTTGTTACAGCCCTGCTGTTGCACACACCTATACACAAGTATACACACCCAAAGTTCACATTCAGAAGTAATTTTGTACAAACCTTTTAATTGGCTGTGACAAAGGAAGGGTATGCTATATGGGGGGCTCATTCTCTCCTTTGAATAAGTAAAGACAACTTTATCGTTAGTATGATGGTATATGAATATTTTGAAATAAAGAAAGTGTACAAAGAGGTATAACCCCTGGAAGCAGAACATTGCTTACATGGTTTGCACTCATCTGTGCTGCAGCATTGTTGATCCCAGAGACAATAAGACACTGGTATAACCAGGCACCAGTATATAACCAGTGTAAGCCCTTTCACACCAAAGTGTCTTGTGAACTGACTACTACCTTTATGTAATCTCTACACTCATCTTAGTGGATTTAGCTCTATTAAATATCTAAGCTGTGTTCATGATTTGAAAACGCTATAAATATTAATGCATTCTTTAATTCATTATGTGAACATCAATTAGAGCACAAGTTAATTTATGTTCAAGGTTAAGAGTTGAAAAGGAAATAAATAAAAAGAAAAAGAATGAAAGAATCACAACAATAAGAAATACACTATTTTGCAGGCTGATTGATAGAAATGAAGCCCTCATTAAAGTACTGTCTCTTCAACGTCCTTCTAATGTTTCTCCTCTGAAGAGCTCATAGCACCTTTTTCATCAAGGTTCCCTGAATTCTTGTTTTGCCAAGGGCAAGGGCATTCAAAGCGCACGTTACAGAGGTTTCCATACCTCTGCTGAGAATTCAAACAGTCAAAGCCTGATACTCTGTCATACCTAAGAGAGACAGAGAGAGGAATTACAAATCAACCCTGGGGTATTAGTACTAAAAAAAAAACAGGCATACTCTACACACAGTAAACACAATAAATAAAATAAGGCAACTTATACAGCTTACCTAGTTCACATGTATAATTGTTACAGCAGTTTCCAGGTACTCCTGTACCCGTGGACACTAAGACGCTGCGATAATGAGTCTGGCATGTTGGAGTCGGACATGCAGGTTGGCATTCACACCGATCAGCTGTACGGCAGCACTCACCCACCGGGATAATACCTGGAATCAGCACTGAGTCTGCAGGACAAGTCAGAGCAGGCCAGGTCTGACAAGTGAAAGTGCTGCAGTCTGAAGAGAGAAGAAAAAGGGATTCATCTGAATGACTGATCATTTAGTTCAGAGACATTTTAGACTTTTTTTTTCTACATTTGTTTATTAAAATCAGGTGATAGCAGTATCTGGTCACTGTCTCCTATAAGCAAATAATTTGTTGTACCAAACACCTACACACTTTACAGCATGTTAGCTACTGTGGCTAAAGAGTACCTTTTTTAAAATTGTGATGCCAGAACAGATCATTTATATGTCATGCAAACACATAACTAACTACATTATTTGGTGGGTAGCACTGCTGCCTCACAATAAGAAGGTACCGGGCTCAATCCCCGGGGGGCGGCTTGCGTCCTTTCTGTGTGGAGTCTGCATGTCCTCCCTGTGTCTGCGTGGGTTTACTTCGGGTACTCCGGGTTCCTCCCACAGTCCAAAGACATGTGTGTTAGGTTAATTGATTACTCCAAAAATTGGCATTGACTTGTGTATATATATGTAAATGGTGTTAAGATGAACTTGTGTATGGATATAACCTTGTGTGTGTCGCTTACATGGCCGCTGATGCCGATAGCGACGT
>JAVSBV010163679.1:0-14339 GCA_033117975.1 Parotocinclus spilosoma | reverse complement strand
AGAATTAAATGTGCACCTCAACTCTCCTGTTTCCACCAGAACTGTCCGTCAGGATCCACAGGGTCAATAAACACGGCAGGGCTGCTATAGCCAAACCTTTGTCTAAAACCAGGTGTTTAAGTTTCATTGTATAACCCCTGTAGGTATAAATGACTGGTTTGCATGTTTTCCTAAACAATGGTGATGATGCCCTTTGGGCAATCGAAAGTGTCCTTGGCACCAATGTAACAATCTGACCGAGCTCAGCAGTCACTAATAAAGTTCAAACACTAATGTGGTAAGAAAAACATGTGAGCCACAGAATACCACAGAGCTTGCACAAGTTCGATTTTACGTAACATTCGGCAGAACAGACAACACACTGATATTATCAGCAAAAAGCAACAGCAACAAGGCAAAAAAAAAAAAACAGTTGAGTATAAGACTTGCTGTAGAAGTCCTTTAGTCGAATACAGTTACTAAATTCCACAAATGTCTGTAATGAATCCAAAAAAAGTTCAAAAAATTTCAAACTACCACCACAATCCAAGAGTTACCGGGTGGGCACTGGCTACCCCGTGACCCTGTGTGGATTAAGCAGAAAATAATGACTGAATGAATAAGTAATACCCGTCCATGCTTGTTAGCTGTGGGTTGAAATACAAAAATGACACGTTACATCTTACGGTACAGTAACCTTGTACTCTAGGATAATTTTGATGATTTAGTGGGTTGATTTGTTGACGAAAAGGTTTTAATCACTTCTCTTCTGGAAAGGCAAACACCATTGATTACCTAATTGTTTGGTAATTACACACAAGTGCCGCTATGACAGTTTGGCTTACAAGGGCACTGAATTGCAAGCAATTAGTGAGCAGTGTGTGGCAAGGAGCATGCTGTTATTAGAGATAATCAATTAAGATGAGGCAGGGCAGGCAGATCATTTTTTAGGAATCCTCTGATAAATTGCATTTGTACACTATCTTGTTTTACACTAATTATGAATGTGCACAGAAATATAGACTTTGGTGTATTTTTCTCTCGATGTTGAAAATGGCATGACATATGACCCAGCCTCACATAGACATACATCGCTCCCCTGTGGTCTGTCTCTGGCCCTTTTTTTTACCAGATTTTGAAGACTGGCTACATGGATGTGTTTCCATTAAGCCATAAGGGTGTCAAGATCAGGCACTGGTGTCTTGCAGTTGGTGTACCACTTCAGTTCTAAATGTTTGTCCATGAAGTTGAGGTAAACGGTTGACAAAGGATACAGAAACTTCCAAAAGGATGCATTTTGGATAAGCCACGCTGACAGTGGAAAGGGCCTCCTGTAATTGGTTTGAACTAATTCAGCAGCACACTGGTCTCTAGAATGTTAGTGTGTGCTGCAGCATTAAGAGTTCCTTTCACTGGAGCACAGTTCAAATCAGTAAATGGTTCCACCTCCTCAAACTTTTCAACTTCTGTGATTTTTTTGCACTCTTAACCTTGTACAAAGGAATCCTGGACCCAATCCATGAAACTTCTCATAAATCATCTTGTTCTTCGCTTCTAGAGGCAGTTTGGAACTCTGAAGCCAATGCTGTGACAAAGACCCCAAGGAAACACTATTTGAGCAAAATAGAGTCTCAATTTAGGAGCTACCCTTCCTGGGGATAATGCTTCGCTTCTCTGGAGACCATTTGAAAACAGAAATTTCTCAACTAGCAAACTTCACTGTAATTGCAGAGCGTATAATACACAAGAAAAGCAACACACAGCAGCCATCGGAGCAGGCGTTACCTGCCACTCGAGAGCTTTTGTTGGCAATACAGGGTTACGTTACGTGATAACTGGGGTGCAGAACAGAAAATAAACAGAAAGTGCGTTTGACAACTAAGGAAAGTGCCTCATCAGCTCTGTGGAGACACCAGACACATCCACACATCTGTCACATCCTGCCCACGCATCGTCAGTTTGCAGAAGGCCATTTTGGCACCCCAGTGAAATTTTTAATTACGCGCTCCGCTTTCGCAATGGAAATAGATATGAAGGTGTTTCCCTGAAAAAATGTGTGAAGAGGATGCCGTGAAAATCAGTTAGGAATTTCTTACAATTTCTACCATATGCTGTCTGGCCTTATCAGCACAGAGCTACTGGGAAAGTTAAAAACATTATGGATATTATACCAGACATACTTATACCACAAGCCCATACTGTTGACCAGTATATCCACCAAACCAGTATCCTATGCTGGTGTCCTTGCATTCTAACCAGCTCACCATCTAATACTGTGACCATCATTCCAACAAAAAACTTGGCCTCATAAAGTTGACCAAAATACTTCATGTCCCATGCTGTTGGCCATCAAAGTCATTGCAGGTAAAAGTGTCCAAATTAGTGACTGAGTTTGTGGGAGAGTATTTTAAAGAGATTTTTTTTATTTTTTTTTATTCTTATGATAAAGTTTCTGTGTTCAGTATTACTTGAACTTCCAATCTGGTTTCAGAAGAAAGCATTAGCAGAGGCCGCACAATCCTCAGTCATATAAGGAATGCTAATTTGACGCTTCTGTGTGGCTACGTGCCTTGTGGCGATTTAATGTGCACAAATGACAGCCATCTGCTGCAGATAAACAACACTCAGTGCAACATGAGGGCCATTCAGCTTGGCCTTAGCATGCCAAGGCAGTCACTCTATAGTTCAGACATGTTTGCACAATGAAGGGCCCCCTTAAGGACAGTTCTCAAAGCAAATGCGACATTGAGTCCTTGAAACTGTGCCGCTTTAACTGCAGATTAAAGGACGCTAGCTTGCTTTGCACAGAAATGTGACCAGATGTGAGAACAAACTGATGATTGGTAATGATAATATTGTCACACTGCGTGTGACCCAACACCAAAACAATGGCTTTCACTAAAGGCTCATAATTCCTTCAGTGAAAGCTAAGAAACATGAAAACTGTAGTCCTCTAGTCCAAATTTCACTGATGGCCACCAAACCATGGATGTGAGCTGGTGAACCTATCTTTCACTGAATCAAACACCACTCTAGCTGAAGCTTGGGATTGTGTACAGTTCAAGTGCTCCCAACCCACAACAGGCAAGCTTTAGAAATTGTAAAGTCACTTCCAGGCTGAGTGGTTGTTGAACCCAGACCTATTCGGCTCACGGTGACCACTTATAGTTGACCAGAGCAGCTCTAGCAAGGAGGAAGAGCTGGACTGATGGAAAGTTGGCATTCTATGAAAGTTGAAAGCCCTTTATCACAACCTGGTAGTGTTTGTTTGTGTAGACGCACAGCTGTATGTTTGAAATAAGGTGCAGAGTTTCAGTCATCCAATGGACTATTGTTACAGTTAGTGATAATTTAATAGAATAATTGCTAATATAAACAGAGTAATGGAAGTAATTTATCCAGGCCTTCATAAATTGTCATATTATATGAGTTAAAACATTATGGGCAGTTAATCAACCAATATAGGTGAGAACATCTAATATTATAATGTTGATGTTCTTCTTCTTCAGTTCATCATGATCAGGGTTTTAGATCTGAAACAGGTTTTTTGTTTCTGATGCATCTCTGTCCAGCTATTCAAGGCTTGGGATCAGGACTAGGAAAGCCTTGCACACCCCAGTGGCTGGATAGTTTTTAGGTTGGGACCTTCAGGTGGAATTTAAACCCAGTCCATCAGACACTGAGCAACTGAAGCTGCATAATTTTAAAATATGGCTTTACTGTAAAAAGTGTATATAATAGTTATAAACCTGGAGTTATTTATCATACCTGAAGCCATTGGGAAATAATATTTGAGTAATCTGAGAGAAAAGGTTCAGAAATTGCAAGTCACAGTTCTTTGATCGATGCTGCTAATTTCAAAGCTTGGCATGCTCTCAGTCCTAAGAAACCATGTGGAAGTTCCTGGGCAGGTCTGTTGAATAATTTCCAACAACCTCCAGCACTTTTCTTCAATAACATGGGGTGTGAGGAGAACTCTTTGAAAGACTCGATTCAAAGCTTTACAGAGGGGAACGTATTTTTTGGAAACCCGAAATGCAAAGCAGTTGTCGATTTGCGGCCATGAGTGGAAAAGACGAGGCATACGTGACTGAAATGAGAGCGATACACTTGAGTCCAAGAATCATTAAACATAGATCTGCTCACCGCTCACTTTACCTCCTACTTGTACAATCCCGATTACAGTAATAAACAATTTGCCTAAAATCGCCTAAACAAATTTAAACTGATGAGAAGGATTCAGCACTATGAATATAGTATTTGATCAGTCGTTTTACTATGTTTTTTTACATATACATTAAAGAATGAGGACTATATGGAGCATATTTCTATTTACTAAAGTACCACCTATGTTAGTATACCTTATAAGTTATAGCCCTACTATTGAAGGTCTAAAAAGCACCCATGCAAAAACCTTATGTGCAGGGAGCAAATTTAGGGTTAGGGAATGGGGTTAGAATTATGGGTTAGCAGTTTTGGGTTAGGATTAGGAGTTAGGCATAATGATTCAGATTATGGGTTAGGATTTAGGGTTAGGATTGGTGGTTAGGATTAGTTTTGGAGTTAGGGGTAAGGGTTATGTTAGCGGTTAGAGATAGGAAGTGGGATTAATGATTATTGTTAAGATTAGGGTTTAGAAATAGAAGTTAGGATCAGGGGTTAAGACTAGGGGTTAGGACTAGTGGTTCAGGTTATGGAAACGTGCAAAGGACTCAAAAAGGCTGCAGTACTTTTGCTAGGCTAGGAGACAGACCAGATTATTCTGTACATATTTACCATATATTTATCTTTACTATGACTCACCAGGCTGTCACTAACAAGGTCCTCAACAGGTACAAACAATGTTATTATGTCCTTTAAACATCTGGTCAGTGGTTGTACTCTCGGATTGTTGCATATGCCTTTTGTTGTTGTTATTTTTCGAACAAAAGGCAATCACTTACCGTGATGAAGCCTGCCATCGGACAGTCTCTGCTCATAGTGGGTGAGGGCTTGAACACGGATTAGAGGGAATCCTTCAATCAAGGGTCATTCAAGACCTTTATTCATCTGCTTACTGTTTGCCTGTGCAACCTGTTCTCAAAATGCTCGAGGATACTTGATCTGGAACAAAAGCATTTTTTTTTCCCCACTCGTTTGCATGCATGTTTATTAATAGCTACCCGGCCTTTACCAGTACCTACCCATAGTGCCTCTTTAACATCATGCCACAATTTACACAATCCTAATCCAATGAAATTGTTTAAAATCTTTAGCAGAAAAGGGAACTTACTGGCTAGGTCTGGACGGAAACCAATGGGTTCTACCTCACTGGTTATGAACTATGGCTGTTGTGTTAACCTCAGACTTCATTTCTCACTTCCAAGCAGACAACTTTGGAAACTCAATATTATCGTGATTAAATTTACTGATCTATCAGCAAAGCAAAGACTGTAGTCATTAATATTTTCTCGGAACATGGAAATAATGAATATCCTATTTGAGCAGGGGCAGAGTGAAAAGTTCAGAAAATCCATGAAGTAATCAATTTTTGACGGTTCAAGTTCCTTATCTCACTGACATATGCTATTTTAAACTCCATATTTTAAATAGCTTCCTCCCAATTTAGTCACTGCATTGTAGGCCGGTGCACTTGGAGGGCACTAAGTGAGGCCCCTTTAGTTGACATAGGGTTGGGAGGAACATCATACCTGTGTTAACCCAGTAGCTAAGGCTATGGTGTTTAAGGCATAATTGCCATGGATGACGCTTTATGGTTCTGAACTACTAATAAGAAGGTTGTAAAGCTAGATTCAACCAAGCACAAGACTGTAGGATCAACTGTGCACTGTTGGATTACCCTCCATAGATAGGGAACTGAACTTGCTGTTGTATTAAAAGTCATCGAGATGTTGAGGTCTGGTTTTATTGAGTGCAAGTTTGATTTGGATTGATTGGCATGAATCTGGTAATTATAATCAAGTAGAGGCCGAGCATTAGAGGTCCAGGGAACCAAGGCTCAACTGCTTCAGCCACTCTGGCTCCATCTCTGAAGGGTAACGTGTCAGTTACGAGGTTAACCCAAGTACATAACAGTGGGTTTACCGGCACCTTTGAGACTGGGACTTGGGACTGTGGTAGTCTAGTGGTTAAGGAGGTCCAGGGTTCAAATCCCACCTCTGCCATGGTTGAGTCCCTGAGAAAGACCCTTAAACCACAATTGCTTGCATTGTAAGACCGTATTAACTGTAAGTCGCTCTCTATAAGGGCGTCTGCTAAACGATGTAAATGTAAATGTAAATGAGACGCCTTTCACTAGGGGTATGTTTCCAAGTCAGTCCTCTGTATCATGTGACCAGACCAGTGGTGCACCAGATAATCAGACTTCATGGTTGACTGAGAACAAGTTTGGTAAAATTGTGATAACAAATATGACAAAAATCCACCATACTGTAAATAGCAAGGCCTTAAGCAGGTACAATATTATTCTCTATCTTTCAAACAATACTAATACTATTATCACTTTAAAAGATACCCCAGTGTCCAGGCAAGTAAATTAATAATAGTCTACAAGACCACACTTCTGTGGCTAAGATCGTCTCCACACAGCAAGTGTTTCCTTAGAAACTCATATCCAGAACCATCCGTTGGCATTCAGCTTCATTTCACCGGTGTTTACAGAGACCATCTCAGGCTTTATTAATATTGACCTTATCGAGAGTGGAGTCGAGACTAAAGCCTACTCATGAGGCCAACCGCACACTCAGTGTCCATTTACAAAGAGAGTTTCAAATTGGACTTGGGTCTCACAAGAAGTTGCTATATTTTTTTAAAAGCCAAGCATTCTTTTAAATAGGGCACAAAAGCTGTAAAGGTTATTAAACTCATTTGGGTTATTTCAGCCAGATTTATTTGAACTGTAATAATCAAGTTTGAGAATATTCGAATCGATAACACTGACAGTGTGGTGACTTAGCAGTTAAGTTTGGACTGTGAACCAGTTTGGATCCCACTAAACACTCGCTTAGTTTGTTAGACTGTATCAGTAAAATGTTGCACTGGATAAGAATGTCTGTCAAATGACTAAATGTAAACATCATTTATTAACTTCACACATTAAACTGGTCATTTTATTCTACTCTGTATTTGAGTGCATAGCTAACAGCCTAGCTACACAGCCTTATTTACTTTTGACACACACACAGACACACACACACACACACACAAAGTATTCATTTACATTTACAGCATTTAGCAGACACCCTTATCCAGAGCGACTTACAATACAGTCTACAATCCAAGCATTTGTGGCTTAAGGGCCTTGCTTAAGGGCCCAACTGGGGCAACTTGACAGAGGTGGGAACATCAGGTCCAGAGTCCAGTACTTTAACCGCTAGGCTACCATAGTCCCGGCTGTTCACACCCCCTCACACACACACACACACACACCCCCTCAATCACCCTGCTACTGATTACACACACCTGCTCATCATTTCACTTCACTATTTATTTACTCCCTTCTCAGCTCTCTGTGCTGATTCTCTCGCTTTATACCTGGTTTTGAAGCGTTATTTCGATCGCTTTATTCTCCGCCCATTGCTACGCCCTTTATACTGTGTATTGTTTTCCTGTTGCCGACTTTGGATTGTTCAAGTTGTTGATCTTAGCTTGCCGTTCTTAATAAGGCTGCGTTTGTCTCGGCTCCTGCACATTTCGTGACAACTTTATTTGCACTGTTATAATAAACATTTGAAAGCTTTTCAGAATGCTTGAACCATTTTTAAATGTGATGCACCCTTTTAAATAAATGCAAACGTGTCATTGTTTTTGTGCATACTATGATAGCGTGTTTACAATATTAAATCATTTAGCAAGGTATTAATGATATAACGTGTCTTTCCCTGTTTATTCTGATTCAAAAATGTATTACTTGTTGTCATTTTTAAACATTTTAGTTTCCTCACCGAGCTAAAACATAACCATTAACCTTTATTTAGCCATTCTGGTACAGCTGTGTCAGCAGTAATGCAGGACTCTCATAATCCCTGTTAAAAGCTCAGCTGATGCCTATTGTTTAAATGATTGGCAAATGCTAGAAAAAATAAAGGACATGTCCCAAAACTTAGTCTAGAGAAAAAAAAAATCATTAAAACTTCTCTTTGATACCAAAAATAAGAGAAAGCATTTGATTGTATAATTATCAACAGAAGTAGGTTATAATGTGGTGGTGTGAGAGAGAGGACAAGAGAATCAGTTAATAGATAAAGAGCAAGGGCAACGGACAGAAAATGTTCCCATAAAACAATTAGCATTCTTTAAGATAAACAATGCTATGAGTACCGTCTTCAGTATGTTCTGTAAACTGGACGTTGCCTGAAATAGATGTTGACAGTGTTTATTTTCGTCAATAATATTAATTTAAATGCAATATAATAACATTTAGCGCAGTGCTGTACAATAAATTTACGGAAACAAAAGCTAATTGGGTGGGTGCGCCCATGTTTTTTTTTCTGTCACAAGGGTCTAATTACACTTATTTTCTGTCATTCAGATGTGAGAAAGACTCATATAAGAAAAAAAGAAAATTCTTAAATCCTCGCTCATTGAAGAGGGAAGACGCTGATCAAATGGATGTTAAGCGGTGCTTTAACTGATTAAACGGTTCTTTAACCAGGTGGTTAACTGATTCTTATACATTTAATCAATTAAATCAACCTCACCAGCATCACATTTCACAATTTGCTTAATCTCATTCAAATCATAACTTGTGATTTATTTAATTCTTTGTCCCCTGTATGCCTTTTTAGACTCATTGCCTTCAAAAATGTTTTCTTCCTTACAATTGCCATTATTATTATTACAACACAATGTGGAGTGGCAGAATGCTATCCTTTCAAAGGATTTAAATGGTGTGAATGGGGGGGGGGGGTAAATAGTACGCTAAAAATCTTTGCTCACAAAAATTTAATTCAAAATGAAATATCCCTTACTGGAACATCCCCTATGTTTTGTAAGTAGTGGATTAGTCCAAAAAACTAATACATTCACAATACTACTGTTATTGACTTAAAAATTATGAACATTTACATTTGAATTCTAAAGCCTAGGAAACAATAATTATTGTTTTGTATATTATATATTTAGCTGTTGGTGCCAGAATACACTCTACCTAATGTATGCCTGAGGCCCTCTTTGTGATGCATGCTGGTTCTGAATGGCCCATCTACAGGAAATGCATTTACAATGAGAAATCGACTCTATGAGCTATGGATCCTATAAACTATATGCCTGTGTTCTGAATAGATCTCATCAAAGCCTGCTACCGCTCTTATATCAATATATCTAAATATATGTTCCCCCGACTACAGGGAATCATAAATCCATTTGAAATGTATAAAATAGTTAATAGATGCACTGTAGCCTCAGAATAGAAACTCTGCATAGAATTCTTTGACACTCATGATTTCTCCAGCTCAGGTTCCACGTTTTCCCCAGTCACCTTCTTTTGTTTCTCTTTTTTTCCCGCTCATTCTCGCCTGGCTTGATGATTTATTGACTGAAGGTATTTGATGAAGCCCTGCACCAGAATGCCACTTGATAAACTCTCCAAGCGGTGGAAACAATTTCGGACGAACTTCACACATAATTAGGCACTTGAGCAGGCAGGCGTGATTTCTCCAGGCAGGATGGTGTGGCCGTTGTCTATTAACGTTTCTCCTCTCTTTTTTCCCTCTGGCACAGCAGAAGAGCAGTCGATTGTCTTCCTTATTTTGGATCGAGTGCCAATCAATTCAATCTTGTTTTAAAGATTGGAATTTCTGTCTAACCAGAGTGACTCAACCTAATCAGAACTCTCTGTGGACTTAGACATACAGCACAAAGCGGTGAAGTTGCCGAACAGCGAACTAGCAGAACATTGGATTTAAAAAGCTCAGTTTAAGAAGACGATTATGTGATTACAACAATAATATATAATAAAATCTTCCCGGTATAACCTGGTTCATGTGGATTCTAATTTATATTATGTTACAATTGTAACCACTTGAATTGGGAATCATATTCAAATTAATTTCTACATGTAAATCAAATTTTAGGTTTGTGATAATTATAACTAGAGTACAGTCGATGAGCAATGCATGATGTAATAACAGAACTCACTTATCGTTCTGCTACAGGTATGCAATCAATATCTGTTCAGCTTAACAGCCAAGGTTAAAATAAAAAATAAAAAGCTGTCTTATATACATCTAATTCGAGTCTGAATGGCAGAAAACTAGTACAGAATGGTAGTTTAATTAAAGTCACAGTTTTCCAGGCTGAACAAATGCGAATGATTTTATTTATAAAAGTGTTCCAAGTTTTATTAAGTGGCACAAAGAGCGACAAAATGACAAAATAAAAAAAAAATGCAAACTTTGCGTTATCTAAACTACCATGTGATGATGGTACTGTCTGGTCAAAGTCACAGAATGAAATGTGGATGTTACATTTCTGATATTATTACTGAGCAGATGGTAGCTTTCTTTGAAGTCAGTTTAAGATTCCAAAGGAAGGTTACAGGGGTCCTTAATGGGACCCATTGAGTTCTCTTATAGTACCACTGTATTGGAACAATATCTATATACAATGTAATACAATATATTTGATTATTTCTGTTTATACATTTTAATACTACCCATATTAGTAATTATTTCCAGGTCTGTAACCTCTGGTAGGGTTGTCAGTTTGGAGGTGGTTCTGAGAGTCTGAGTCACTAGGGTGCAAATGGGGGTTAAACGTTTAGGATGGGATCTCAAGACTCATTTGTAGGCGGTTGGTAATTGGTGCCGTGACCCACCCTCTCTGTTCAGTAACAGCTGTGCTAATTGGTCGGAGGTGGCATCCTTCACTCCTCTTACAAACCATAAAAATCTAAATTGGTCTCCACTTAATTACTCAAGACTATCATGACCTGGTTGAGCGAGAACCTGTACAGACACATGTCATAGTCGCTATTATGTGCCACAGCTTGACCTGACTTTCCAAGTCACAAAATATGAGCAATTGCTTTAATAAGCTTTGTGTTTTTTCTTTCTTTAATATGCAGAGTAAAATCGGCTTGAGGCAATACAATTCCAAGCACCCCGGAGTCTTTTATTATCCGGCATCTGAAGCAGCTGCACACTCGTACTTAATGACACTGCGGAACAATGAAAGCAAAAGTCAGCAGTGTTGTTGGCTTGTGTGTGTGTGTGTGTGTGTGTGTGTGTGTGTGTTGGAGTATGTAGAGGTTGTTATCCATAGTGCCTTTTTACACACAATCACACTTCAGAGATTGTCTATTCACAAGCGGCGATGCACATGGATGCTACTGGAAAAAATGAAAGGCAGCATGGGGGCACCGCTGCCTCACAGCAAGAAGGTCCGGGGTTCGATTCCAGGGTGAAGCAGTCTGGGTCCTTTCTGTGTGGAGTCTGCATGTCCGCCCCGTGTCTGTGCGGGTTTACTCTGGGTACTCCGGTTTCCTCCCACAGTCCAAAGACATATGTGTTAGGTTAATTGGTATCTCTAAAGTGGCCCTCAGTGTGTGACTGTGTGCATGATTGTGTGTGTGTGTGTGTGTGTGTGTGTGTGTGTGTGCGCTGGATGGATTGGCGCCCTGCTGGAAAATACTTTAAGCCAACAATCTGTAACTTTTTAATATTTGTCTGAATTAATTGATGAACAGGTACCTGCATGGATGAAGTAATAGTTTACAAAATATGTTGAGACTCATGTACAGAAGCGTAGATGGATGTAGAGATGTATATATCTATGTAATGAAAGATCCACAGATGGATGAATGGATACATTAGATTGGTCAATGGATGAATGGATTGATTCACAGATGTAGCGATGGATCCATAGGTGAATGGATGGATCCACAAATGTAAGGCTAGTTTCATGTGTAAAAATACGGATCCACTGATGGATGAATAGACTTGAGGACAGATCCATAGATTGATGGTTGGGCAGATGGTTGGATCAATAGATCTACGAATGGATCCATAGATAAATGGATTAATCCACAAATGTAGGAGTAGATCCACAGATAAAGAGATCTATAGATGGGCGCTTGGAAAGATGGTTGGATCAATAGATCTACGAATGGATCCATAGATAAATGGATCAATCCACAGATACAGGGGTAGATCCTCAGATGAAGAGATCTATAGATGGGTGGTTAGACAGATGGTTGGATCAACAGATCTACGGATGGATCCACAGATAAATGGATTAATCCACAAATGTAGGAGTAGATCCACAGATACAGAGATCTATAGATGGGCGCTTGGAAAGATGGTTGGATCAATAGATCTACGAATGGATCGATAGATAAATGGATCAATCCACAAATACAGGGCTGGATCCACAGATGAAGAGATCTATAGATGGGCAGTTGGACAGATGGTTGGATCAACAGATCTACGGATGGATTCATAGATCAATGGATTAATCCACAGATTAGGGGTAGATCCACAGATGAAGAGATCCATATATATGCAAACAGATTCACAGATTACAGAAGGGACAGATCCATACACGCATGGATAAACAGACGTGGCAGTAGAAAGACCAAAAGAGGTAAGTATACGGATCCTTAGATAAACAGACGCATCCACACCACAGATTCATGAATGGATCCATAGATGTTAAGAATAGATTCATAGATTTAAGTAAAGACACAAATAGATGTGGAAATAAAGAGACTCATAGATCCATGGACTGATGGATTGGATCCATAGATATTGATCCATTAAATAAATGCATTACAGGACAGGGAATCGTTAATGTATTTAAATAATATTACCTATAATTTATATTGTCCCACTATTTAGTCGTTCGATAAGTATGATTACTGTATATTTTATTTAAGTTTAGTCCCATTACATAACACGGTTCCTCAATGAGTCTAGTTCAAACTGCAGTTTGACCAAATTCTAGAAGTACAAGACAGTGGGTCGTTCATTTCGACCTGTTTTGTGCTGAAGCAGGAACAAACCTCGGTTGAGTACAAAACACACGGAGTCAGCTAAAAGTTATCCGGCTAGAGCGCCACGCCATAACTCTGTACTTGTGGGAACCGGATAGCTGACCCAGAAGAACGGTGCTTGCAGGTTAACAGGATAAAAGAAGACTCACAAGAGACAGGGCTGATGAACCGGGCCGATGAGGCACGTCGCTTTCTCCGCCATACCGATGAAATATGGAATATGACGGGTGCACAGTGCTTGTCATCACGCATGACGCATGAGCAAGCGATATATTAGCCGTGCACCTTCCGGAATTGTCTCCGTAAGTGGATTTGCGTCCAGAACCAAAGGCCAGTTTCAACATTCCCTTCTTCCCCCAGCCCCTCACCCCCGTCAGTCTGGCAAATAAAATAACAGGGAAGTTCAAAGAGGACGTAATGAGAAGCGTTCCTCACAGCATTTGGATACGCGTCGTTTGAGGTTTTGCACTTGTCACTTTTAACGGCGTAGAAGATTTTAATCCAGTCAATGTTTAAAGCTCCCGATGTGCACTGCGCATCAAAAAAAGAAAGAAAGAAAAAATAAATAAAGGAAAAAAGAAAAGAGGTGCAGTGTTTTGCTCCTCCGAGGGTTTTTCCTCCTTCGGGCTAATATATGCTTGTTGTTGCCATGCTGCCTTCAAGTGCATGTATGATTTTATGTCTCGGTACATGGAGTTACGTTGTGGATTATCTCACTGAGGCGTGACATGACATGGGACATGCTGCACATATTTACCAGACATCTTTGATGCTCAAGAGGTAAAGCTGAAATCCCGAAAGGACTGAATTTTCACGCAGCGTGTTTTGAAGACTTTGATGTCTACATTGTAAGGGCCATGCGAAGTAAAACTACGTTCGATCGCCGTTGGCTACAATAGACCCCACCATGTCCATGTCAATCCAGACTACATTGCTGTAGTTTTGCCTTTTGAATAAATCTTCTTT
The DNA here is from genome assembly GCA_033117975.1 of Parotocinclus spilosoma. Lineage (NCBI taxonomy): Eukaryota > Metazoa > Chordata > Actinopteri > Siluriformes > Loricariidae > Parotocinclus > Parotocinclus spilosoma. The sequence continues at coordinate 403 of JAVSBV010163679.1, read as the reverse complement.
AAACATGTATTGATCTTGACATGTTAGTTTCTGTTCTCATGCATGGCTCAACAATAAAGCTTTCAATAAGAAACTGAGTGCACAGTTGAGTCCAGATTCAATCAAACCGGTTACATAAGGTTATGGATCTACTGTGTGCGGTATACAGGCATGCACCAATTAACGCACAAAATTAACCAAATCAACCAAAATGGTGCTTGACTGAACGTTACCATAGCCTGGAGTTTTTGAAATTGTGAAAATGTGTGCAAACAATAAATAATTATACCACACTGGCTGTACAGAACTGAGAGAAAATGATTCTCAATTTCCAGAAAGAAGCACTATAAACTTTGAAGTAGAAACTTTGAAGTAGGGAAGGAGGACACATATAGTATGTATGTCATTTTATTATATATATATA
>JAVSBV010163643.1:0-14340 GCA_033117975.1 Parotocinclus spilosoma | reverse complement strand
GTTTGCTGTTTGTGAAAGTTTCATTATAGACTGAATTCATTCAAGCCCTACGATGCCACCCAAACATTCTGCAAGTTTTACGGCTAAAATAGTGTATAAATACTTAAATATAGCGTCTCTACTTTGCGGATTTTCATTTATCGCGGTTGGTCCTGGAGATAAATGGAATAGATCAATTGTACAAAAAGTGTAGAAACAATGATGTATACCTAAAAGATTAACTGGTGAGTATTTTAGACAAACACCAAAAACAATAGCAGGATAAAACTTAAGCACAAAATATTTTTCCATATTTAAAAAAAATAAAAATAAAAATAAAAATAAATAAAGGCATGCCAGCCAGTGAATAAGATCAGCAAAAAAGGCTTATCATGTCAACACACTACAAGTCTCTGCATGTAGTAACCTGGCCCAGGCCTTGCAAAGGTATAGCTCTTACACAAGAAGTTATGGCCTACCCCATATCATATTCCTCAGATTGGTCCTTTTTTTTACGGCGACGACAGCAGCAGCAAATAATAACTACTAGAAGTAGGAGAGCAGCCACACAACCTCCAATGATTCCTGCTGTAGATGCAATGTTCATGGAGGCTATGGAAACAACCGGAAAGGAAAAACATGCATCACAAACTTTCCTGCGTGGCTAAAGAATACTTAGAAACAAAAACGTAAGAAGCATTACCCTGTCTGACTGTCAAAGTCATATTACACCTTGCAGTGTCAATTTTATTCTTTGATTCACAGACGTAATAACCGCCAGTTTCCACTGAGATATTGTAAAGTGATAAAACTCCATTCACTAAACAGAAACATACAAATCTTTAAAGTCAAGTAACATAATGAATGAGTATCATCGTCCCAAATACACATTTACACAACAACATGATCTGTCTTCTATAAAGGCACAGATACACACCATTTGTAGACCCCACTGGTGATTGCTGGGGTTTATCAGTGAAATCATATCTTTGCCACGTATACACTGGCGCTGGTGTTCCCTCTTCTGAACGGCAGTTCAGGGTGATATTGTGGAAAAGCTCTGGGGTTCCCTGAATAGTACAGATGGGTTTGGAGGGAGCAACTGGCAAATGAAAGAGAACATTATTTAAATGAGCATAAAGGTAAAGCAAAATATAAGAAAAGGTGCTTACTTCCAAAAGGTTATAATTCTACACAAATTAAAGTTCAAATTCAAATTTTATTAGGTTAACTGTATGCTAAACTGGCCAAAGAGTGTGTAGAGGTTATGATGTTGTGGCAATATTCTAAAATAAAAAAAAAAAGAACTTCTTTTATTCTGCACGCAATACCCCATAACGTGAAATCAGAATTTTGAAAAGATTTGTACATGTATTAAAAATGAAAATATTTTGCATGGATACAAGTGATCGGACCCTTTGCTATGACACTAGTTCTAGTGGCCTCCCATTTGTCTTGATGAGGTTTGAGATGTTTCCACACCCTGATTCCATCTAAAGTAAATTCTGCTGAATACTAGATGCTTTTTTTATTTTAGCAGAAGGCTGCAACATAAAATGTGAATAAACTGAAAGGACATAAGTATACATGTAGAACTTTTGAAGTAACCTTGTGTCGTTCAACTGGCAATTAATGGCAATAACAAAATTAAATAAAACAAATAAGACTACATAAGTAAAATTTTCCACTTTTAAATACAGTAAATATAAATTGTATTTCATAACAAAACTAAATATTTTTATTGTTTTACACATATAGCCAAAAGGCACACATACATACACATATATACACACACACAATCCCTGACAGAAGTTCTGTAGCTTATCCATGTTGTAGAAACAAAAGCTTATAACTTGACTTTAAATTCATCCATTGGTTTTAGAAATGACTCGTATGAAATCTGAAACCCTCCCAAATGAGGTTTAATTTATGAAAATAAATTTGCTTCACTGCAGAAATATGAATCATTTAATTAACGCAGAAAGATCAGATGTTGGCAAGACAAAAGTTTTGTCGCCTTGTCATACAATGCACCCAATCCTATATCACAGCCTCATCTGTGCTGACTAATCGATCGGTTAATTAGTGGGTGTGCATAAAAAATAACCCCAGCACCCCAGACCTTCACTTGAACTGCAACTTGACCTCTGCCACAAATCCACCCTGCGACCAAAGATTGATTATCAAGACGCTGAAGACCAGATCCACTGTAGAGGTGGCTGGCACCGTTAATGTGTCTCAGCGTCAAGTACAAAGAATTAAAAAAAGATCTGAAGAGACTGGAGATGTCCAGGTCTCTTCAGACCCTGCAAGACAACTGCTCAGGAGGAACGCTTGTTGGTTAGAGAGCTCCACCAGGCCTGATCACCTTAAGTCCCTGTGTCAACTAGAACATTTTGTAGAATTCTGTCTCGAAATGGCCTCCATGGTCGAATCAGTGCCCAGAAGCCAGCACTAAACAAAAGGTAATTAAAAAACTGTGTGCCTGCTAAACGGATGGACGCTGGACAAGTGGCAGAAGGTGGATTTCTCAGATGAATCTTCAGTTGAATTACAGCACAGCTGCCACACAATGGGTGTGCAAAACATTTGCAAGGTGGAAGACAATATCAATAGCCTAAAATATGTTAAAGTATTAGCTACCTCTTACATTCCCAATCATAATAGGGGTCAAATTTTGCAGCAGAATGGTACTCCATCTCATACATCCATCTTTACATCAAAGTTCCTCAAGGCAAAGAAGATCAAGGTGCTTCAGGACTGGCCAGCCCAGTCACCAGACATAAACATCATTGAGCATGTTTGGGGTAGAATGAAAGAGAAAGCTTGAAATACAAGACCAACAAATCTTGATGGGAGGTATGCAAGACAACTCTGGGAGGTATGCAAGACAACATTCTTTGCGATTCCTAACGACTTCATCAATAAATTGTATGAATCATTGTCAAACCACATGGATGCAGTCCTTCAAGCTTGTGGAAGTCACAAAATATTAAATATGGCTCTAATAGCACCACAACTTCATTCACCAATGTTTTGAAACATATCTTTGTATTTAAATTAAATTATTTTAATTTTCACATTACTTTCTATGGGCGACAAAACTTTTGTCTTGCCAAAATCTGATCTTTCTGTGTTCATTAAATGATTAATATTTCTGCAGTAAAGCAAATAAATTTTCATAAATTAAACCTCATTTGGGAGGGTTTCAGCTTTCATACGAGTCATTTCTAAAACCAGTGAATGAATTTTAACTCAGGTTATAAGCTTTTGTTTCTACAACATGTATAAGCAACAGAACTTCTGTCAGGGATTGTATAAATATTAAGGCAAAGATGACACTATTCTTAAACTGTTACAATGTTACAGAGATAACATTAATGCCTAATCAGCACTTCTTAGGATCCGCACTTACCCAAAACCACCACTCTTGTAGTATCTGCTAGTTTTCCTAGATTGTCACCAGGGATTTGGACTTTGCACTCAAACAATCGATTGTCATTTGCAGTTACGGCTTTAAGTGTCAAGTTTGCTACTCCGTTTATAATGTTTTGCTGCTGAGTTGCCCTTCCAGCATACATTTCAATGACATCCACTTCTTCATTTGGAACTCCAGTTTCATTCAAAAAGTAGTATGTAAGAATGTCAATCTATAGTGTGCAAAAAAAACAAAGATCAAAAAGAGTTAGGCATAAGCTGATTAATTGTGCATAATAGCAGAATGTCAGTCGTGGATTAATATTAATATATATGTGAGGTTTTATATTAATAAACAAACATCAGGGTTATATGTAAATACATTTCAAAGTCAAAACCTGCTTTTAAGGGAGGCTAGTAATAAACTATTGTTTAATATAACTTCTATTGAGCATTTATTGCAATTTTAATCAATTAGCATTTAATCAATATGAATAAAATGTAATGAAAAACAATAAGCCAGAGTTCACAAATTACATCAGGTTCATTGGGATCGTCTACTTTAGCCAGCCATGTGATTATTGCACGTTTGATGGGCATTTTCTGGGGTTTAAAAAGGCATCGTATTGTGACGCTTCCTCCTCGTGGAACTTCATACGATGCTTCTGGGATGTCCACACTTAAGGCTGACATTAGATGAATCATTGTGAAACACACACAACCTGGAAGAGAAGTAACCATTAATTTCTGTTAAAGTTAATTGGGTCTTTATATAGGTTACACAATATTTTAAATCCAATAATGCAAAAAAATAAAACGCCAGAATATGGCAACCTAAAAAAAGGACATAGAATTTGAAAGATGACATTTGACAAGATTTAGGTCACATCACTGGTAAACAAAAAGGGCTAAAGAGTGAACTTTAATGATAGAGTAAATAAGGTCAGTCATTTTAAGTGGTAAATCAAGTATACCACCTTGGCTAAGGATTTTTTAATTTTGGAAATAAACCAGATTTGTTTTAACCTGTATAAGGAGTAAACATGCTCCAATACTACTACCGCATCAATTACCGTCAATTAGCACGCTACATTTGCATTTATTTAGTTAGTGTACTGCTAAGTTTCTATAAATGCATGCCTAAAGGTACAATATCTTAAATTTGAGTTCATTTAATTGAAAAGTTTCCAATTCAGAGACTGTTTTAGCTGACAAGCTATAGTTATGAACTGTAAACCAGCAGCCTACATTTACATTTACAGCATTTAGCAGACACCCTCATCCAGAGCGACTTACAATTAATACAGTCTTACAATCCAAGCAATTGTGGGTTAAGGGCCTTGCTCAAGGGCCGAACTGTGGTAGCTTGGCAGAGGTGGGATTTGAACCCTAGATCTTCTGGTCCATAGTCCAGTGTCTTACCCGCTAGGCCACTACAGACCCTAAAAGTTTCACATACACCATCTCTATCAAAAGATTTTTTGATAGTTTGGGTTAGGGTTAGAAAGATTTTTTGAGAATTCTTTTATTTCTTTCTCAATTTTATTTCTTAACTGTTCAATATGTTAGACTATTAATATATTCACAGAACATATGAACATTAGATGAAAGTTTATTTGTTTATCAGTAGCCCATAGAACCACAGGTTCATTCTTAATCCTTATCCACCTAATCTTCTGCAAGGTCCACCTGGGGATTGAACCCAGGACCTTCTTGCTGTGACCTTCTTGTACCACCTTCTAGCCACCATGCTGCCACTAGTCCTACAATTCCATTAATAACAATACAATTAAGAATGTCTTACTGGTAATTTGATTCAAATCAGACTCTCACTTATTGAAGAGTAATTGTGTAGTTTTTAACTGCAGCTGACATGCTTAGTGAGTGAATAAAAGCAGAGTGGACCTTTAGTGTGTGCATGTGTGTGGTGAGGATGAAAACTTGGGGTCGGGAGTGAGCAGAGCATGCTGCAAAAAGAACTGAACATAGCAAGGGTCACTGTTCAAAAGCACCAGACTTGAAGGGAGTTAAAGATCAATGGCAAAACTGAAGTTTAATAACATTCCCCACTTTAGTAGGTACAACTTACTCGGATTTGATGACCAGATACACCCACCACATAAATTCACAGATCATTTTATTAGAAACACCTTGATGTTTCTACATTCAATGTTCATTTTATCAGTTAGACTTACCATATAGAAGCAATTTGTAGTTCTACAACTGCAGTAGACCATCTGTTTATTAATACTCTGTAAGTCCTTTTTACTTTATGTTCTCTAATGATCAAGACCCCCAAGGATCAGGTACTATTTGGGAGATGAATCAGATAACATTATGACCAGAAAATACTCCTTTTCTTTCTTTCTAAGCTTCATAAATCACAGCATAACGACACTTTTTTTGTTTACTTTTGATTAAATTGAAACTTCATTGCTAAAGAAAGATAGCAGGGACTGCAAACCACAAGCCACTGAGCTGTGTTTAGACTCTAAACACGAACTGAAACAAAAGTAGTAAAAGGGCTATGCTGTGAGGCTGTGTTAGATAAGCAGGATTAGTTAAGCTAAACATAACCAGAAAATAAACGGTTATACAAGTCTGATCCGGCCACCAGTGTTTACACTGATAAAAGCTTACTTTTATTACTGGCCACTGGGTGATCAATTGATGCATGTATAATATACGGTTTTAGCGCTAAAAGAGGTTTGTTTTTAACTGAACTGGGAACTGATTTGTGGCATAGCAGGTGTAGTACGCGTTTCTAGTCCATATCACAGTCTTCATATTAAAGACTTTGGTCTTTCCTGTTAGAAATAACCCCATTCTGTGGTGCATTCTCTCCCCTCAAGTTTGTTTGCTTCACCTTAAGGTGTCTCATACGAACAACAGAAAGGATGCCGTCCAATGCGTATTTCGTGACACAATGAAATAGACAATAGAGCTTAATATAAAACGATAGCCATTTTTTTTATCATCAGGCAATATATAATCGCCATGTCGCACACACCAAGCCACCAATATCCTGTAGGAAGTCTCCAGAGAGCACAGATGAAGGATTAGAGGATGACTAACTTAAACTCTGCAAAAACAACTGAGCAACTGACTGTGGCTTTACGTTTACAAAGTGGTAGATGTGTCTAATAGAGTGCACAGTAATAAAAAATAAAAAAAAACTGTACACACTGTTTAAACACCACCCACAGCACTGCTTCATCTGATCCAATAGCACCAGCAAAACACTAACACCACATTAATGTTACTGTAGTGCTAAAAATGATCCACCATCGGAATAGTTCCTGATCTGTGCTGATCCTGACCATTAGCGTGCAGACTAAAGGGGAGAACAGATTCACTACAGTCTGTAATTGTAGAACTACAAAGTGCATCTATATGGTAAGTGGAACTGATAAAACGGACAATGAGTGTAGAAAGAAGGTGGCGTACCTAATAAAATAATAAAGGAGTGTGTATAATGGGTGTATCTGGATAAAACCTATTATTAAAAACATTTATGCATTTGTGCTGACTTTAAAGAAATTATTTTTTACTATTATTATTTGATTGTTAATAGTGTTTATTCATATACACCGATATCCAAACTTTGAAAAGTTGCATGAAAATATGCAATCTAAAATGAGAAGACCATAATTTTGTCAATCATTTTATACTTGCCTGTTCACAATCATTTAAGTGTTGATGGTGTATAAAATGCTCCCATCATATGTACATTTCATTCCACCATTCCATTTCAGCCACCCCTCCCCCACGCTGATGATAGACACATTATTTTATGATAGAAATACAGTTGTGTGAACATTATTTAAAATCTATTTTATTCTTCCGTTTATGTGTCTATGAAAAATGTATTCATTTATGAATGGCTCTTCAAAAATGTGTAGCTTTAAATAAAAATGTCCACTTTTGCAGACTGCCACACACAGCAACTTGATGGGGGGTGGGGGGGATTTGAGTAGCTGCAGCACAAATTAAATTTAAACAGGTTTTAAAATTATAATAATAATATTAATAATAATAAACTATATATGAGGTGTTAATGTTTTTTGGTGGACCATTTAACCCCTACTTAACTTAAGTCTTGTAGAAAATTGTGTCTCCCAAAGAAAGAATATGAGCCAACGCCTTGGTTCAACCAATATGGCGTACCGTCCAACAATAATTGTGCAAAACCCACTTGGTTGATTTTTTTTGTGACTTTTTATAATTTGCCTACATATATTTCACTGAAAATATTCTGAAACCAATGAATAAAGCAATGCCAGTAATGTTAAAACATTTCTAAAGTTCATTGGATGTAGTCCGTTTCTTCTAAATCACTTGGGTTTAGATACGAACTGGTACCTCGCAAAAAGCCAAATAATACACCCCATATTATGCCATTAAAACATTTTAACATTAATATTAAAACATTTAAAAATAACCTCTCTTTAGCGCCTTTTCCTGCCATAGAAGTCTCGTCCGCAATGTAACAAGGGTTACAAACTTCCTTAAACCTTCCCCTAATAGGACTAATAATTCTTTACATACAGTTCTAATTTTGATCTCTCATGTTAAAAGCAAACAGACAGAAAGTATCAACTGTACTCACCTGCAAATAGCATTGTTAAGAGCGGATTCGCCATCGTACTAACACCAGAAGTTAGGATGAAACAAAACAGGTACTGCCTCAGGTGAGCGCCTGTTAGGACTACAGAAGCGCGAGCTGCACAAACCACGCCCACCAATCAGGTTTCAGCTTGTTCCGGCAGGTAGTCAGAGCCGTGAGTTGTTTTGTGTTGCAACTGAGAGTAGGAGTGTTAGGTGTGTGTAATAAGACATAGACGTTCTACATCTTGGTACAGTCAGATTTGATATTTACACGTTGTATGTTACAAATAACGTGCACTACTGAAATATTTTCTGTTGAAGCCAGTCTAAGAATATCCCACCCAATAATAGTTTCCTTTTAGAAATGGTAATGCGTTGTGGCTAAAACTGAATTGGCATTACCAAAAGAAATACAAGGTCTTACTAAAGCATTAAAATGTGCTGAAATATTCAAATGCCTAGGTGCTAAGAGCCAGCTGTTGGTAGTTTCTTAGGACCTGAGTTGGTGGGAATTGCAATGCGAAGTTCATTTACATTTAGCAGACGCTCTTATCCAGAGCGACTTACAATTGACACTATCTTACATTGTAGGTTAAGTGTCTTGCTTAAGAACCCAGCAGTGTCAGCTTGGAAGAGGCAGGGTTTGAACCCTGAACCTTCTGTTCTGGTCCATAGTTCTGGTCCATATCTTATCCACTAGGCCATCACAGTCCCAGTGATGGTGTTGTGGACCAGGGTGTACCTTGATCCAGATGGCCAACAACAAAACTGACCAGGATAAATGGGGGCTGTAAGTTTCATATGTGAGATAGTTTACACAAATGATAGGAGAAGGCAGCTTGGTGGGTAGCACCGCTCCCTCACAGCAAGAAGGGTTCAATCACAGGGTGGAGTGACCTGGAGTGGAGTTTGCATGGGTTTACTCCAGGACCTCTGCTTTCCTCCCACAGTCCAATGACGAGTGTATTAGGTTCATTGATGATGCTGAATTGCTACTGACTTGAGTGTGTGTGTATACTGTATATGACTTGAGATAATCTTGTGTGTGTTGCTGAAATGGTGACTTATGCTGATAGCTATGTTAGATCAAACCAACAAACAAACATGACAATCACCACAATGACCCCGATACTTAACTCCATGCAGTACTGCAAACAAGCAAACTATAAATACCAGTACTACAGCTGTCTGTTTGTAAAATTTAAATGTTTTTTTTATAATACTATTCCATACTATTTTCTTGTAATGTTTATAAATTATATATGCTTTACTGTTTCTTTCATTCAATACCCTGTTTCACTTTGCTTTATCTAAATTGCCACATTGCAATGTGTAACGTATAATGTGTTTAAGCCAGTCATATTTTCAAGCAGCCATTTTGTTACAGTCACATTCATCTAAGCTAAACATGGACGCTGAGCGTGACACAACATGGACACACACAAGGTGTTTTTCATCAGAATGTTTCACAGGAAAAGATCTGCAAAACTGGTTTTACAAGATGTAGGTACATAGGGAGGGCCTGCATGCCCATATTCACACACACACACACGCATGCACGCACGCACACACACACACACACACACACACACACACACACACGTGCACAAACACACACACACAAAAGTATGTCTTTCTGTCGTTGTACGGACTTTCCATTACTATATATACTAATATTACTGTTGCTTATTAATTATACACCTAATCCCAACCTCAACTTTACCAATTGTTTTTTCAAAGTAAACAAAAACTATTTTTATGTGAAGATCTATCCTTACAACAATATAAAAGGTTGACTCACACATAAGTGAATGAGAGAGACTGAGGGCGGGAGAGAGAGAGAGAGAGAGAGAGGCTCTACATGCTTCATGAGAATTTTATTTTGATTCTGTAATCTAAATATCATGCACACATAGTTCATGTGACTTTTTAACAAATGCAATACATTTTTTAAATGTGTTTTATCTTTTACAGTCACCTAAGCAGATAATGCATTGTGCACTACAGGAAGTCTTACAAATATAGTCAATCCAAGCGCTCAGTAATGGATTAGCATTAAAATAAATATATTTGGTCACAACACCTATTCTAAGCACTCAGTTTACTTCCACTTTATAATAAAAAGGGAACTAGAGCAAACTGATCAATGTAAAAGTTGTATGAATCACAACAAAGCAACCTGTAGTGTTAGTTTTGACCCAATCCAGCATGAGTCATCTAGTACATTCCTTGTTAAACCTGGGTATCGATGGAATTCATTGCTTTATTTTAGTAAGCAGAGATCAGACAAGACCGGAGGTGTGAAAGTGCAATAAAATTATGCGCAGGAAAAAAGTTTATTACAATTAAATTGAGTTTAGATGAACACAGTAGGTGTGAATGTTAAACCCCTTTATTTCAAAACTTTGTGGTACTGTAACTGTAAACTTTGAATAACATCCTTAAAATGTGATCTCGCTATTTTATTAGAATTCAACTCACATACAAATAGGTGTTGATAATTCTCTAAAGATAGCTTATTCATGATTGGCTATCAGGGGAGATATCAGTAGGTGGATCAACCATGTTGGCGCAACAGTGATGGACTGGTGTACAGTCCAGGGCATGCTTATATAGCCTTCCAAAAGTATATAATAGACTGCAAAAGCAAAGGCATTCATTAAACTAGCAAAAGCATCAGTTACCATAGCATAAAAAGTCAATGCATTTATTTGTTTCAATTTGTTATTCATTTACCATCCATGACAGAGAGAGTCCAGTTTATTCTCTTAAATCTATTTAGTGTTCAACAGCTTTATTTTTATGCACAGTTGTACCCCCAGAAGTGATTGAAGGTGTATTTGGGGGTGGGGGTGTACAGAGTATGAAATGCTACAGTATGTAGAGTTTCACACTTCAGAGACATGCAAAGTCAACAGGTCTCCTTAAAATTTCCCAGTTCTAGTGAGTATACATGTGTAATTGTGCTGTGATGGATTGGCACTGCTTCTAGATTGGGTTACTGCTTTGTGCCCTGTGCTACCAGTTATACCCGTGCGACTCTCTGTGACTGGTAAGACAAGAACACATTACCGAATTTAGGATTACAGAGAGGTGGTCAGCACCCTTCAAGATTTTTCCAGGGACTATATCAACAAGACAAAAAATCCAAAAGTTTGAACTGAAATATTTAAATATTTTAATAATGTTATCCCACATTTAGTGTCCACTTGAGATCATCTGCCCATCATCTTCAAAGACTCAGCCTTTTGTGGAAACTGCTTTTGTACTAAATCATGATTATAATGACTTGTTGACATTGCCTGTTCATAATTACGTCATTATTTAGTTTTTACCTCAGTACTAGTCATAAATTGGCCCCATTCCAACTTTTTTTGGAGGATTGGATGTTAATGGTCCATAGTCCATTACACACAGTTACTAAACATTAAAATGTAGTTGATCAGACAAAACATTAAATATCTCAGGTTAATACTGTTTAAAGATCAGGGACAAGTAGCTGGAAGAAGTAGGGAAAGGGGAGGGGAGTCAGGGAAGAGGTAAACCTATGATAGGCTGCTTTAAAGTGATCAGGCAGGCATAATAAGGCAGAGAAATCAAATCATGAAATACCAAGAAGGTGTCATAATCACTTGCTAATTCAGACAGAGGTCAGAAATTAAAACTCATTCAAGGCAAATACAATGCATTTTGTTTTTTCCAAGAAACAACAATTAATATAATTTGCTATCAAATTAGAGAAAAAGCACGTAGAAGTATGTGCCGTTATGTACTCAGGTACAATTTTAACTTTTAGTTGTTCCTACAATTTGGTGCATTTTGCATCACCAGCAGACAACGGTATTTTATGTAAATATCAGAATATAAAAAAATTTAAAATCAACATAGTTTAGAGCTAGTAATAAACTCCAAAACCAGGTGATTGTCTTGATAGTCATGATTTGGTACATAAACAGTTTCCATGAAAAGCTGAATCCTTGAGGAGCAAAGGTGGGCAGAAAATCACCAGTTTGTCATTAAATGCACCAGAAAATTATAAAAATGTTTGCAAACAATGTTCCTTAAAGAAAGAACATGAAAGATACTGTATACTGTATTTTGGTCCTTAACTTTTTTTTGCATTGCATTGTCTTGTTGATAAATGCATGGACGTCCCTGGAAAAGATGTCATCTTGAAAGAAGATCACAGAATTTAAAATGACCTTTTCAAAGGACACTGACCCAACACCATATCATAAATGGCTTATGGACTTAAGCCAATAGTCTGGATGGTCATTTTCATTTTTAGTCTTTGATTTCTCTGGGCTCAGAGGCAGCTAGGATGAACCATCACATAGAGGAAATGTATATTGTATCACATGAATCAATATTTCAGGGTTTTTTTGGGGAAAAAATGTGCTCTGGAAAAAAGATAAAAAGGACCATCCAGACTATTATCAACTACAAGCTTAAAAGTTAGGGTCTTTCATGGTATGTGGTTGGGTTCAGTGCCCATGGCAAAGTTCATTTGCACTTCTGTGATGGCAGCATTAACACAAAAAAGTACACTGAGATTTTAGAGCAACATTAATTACTTCAAGATATCATCTTTTCCAGTGACTTATACACATATATCCCAAGTCAACACAAATCAGAGAAAGTTAGAACTGAAATATGAAAATGCCTAACAGTATTTTTTTGAGGAACATTGTTTTTAAACACGGGGAATGAGAAACCAAAGAGCTGTTGATAGTGATGGAAAAACTTAAAACTTTAGATAAAGTAGATATTGTAGCAACAAGCAAAATCTCAGTTTTACTATTTAGTTTTAGGAAATTTGAGGTGAACTATGATTTTCCAGCAGATTAGCAGTTAGAAAGAGAAAATGGCGGGTGCGTGGAGTTAGGTTTGCAGGATAAACAGAGCTGGGGTTCAACAGCGTAGCAGTGGAACTGGATTTTAAATTTGCAGCAAATATTACCAAGGGGGAAAAGATCAATAAAAAAGAAGGGGTCCCAGAACAGATCCCTGGGGCACACCTGAGGAAATGCAGAAGATAATCTATTGAGGAGGATAGTGTGAGAGATTGTGTCAAAGGCCACGCTAAAAAAAATTGAGGATAGAAATTAAACCAGAATCAGCTGCCATTAGAAGCTCATTGGTTGTTTTTATGAGAGCAGTTTCTGTGCTATGGTGGGGATAGAAGCCAGACTGGAATTGTTTATAGAGGCTATTTTGGGTTAGATAGAAGTGAAGTTGAGTGGCTATAATTCTTTCAAGTATTTTGGAGAAGAAGGGGAGGTTAGAAATGGGGCAAACTTTATTAAAATGATTTATTTAAATGATCTAGTCACGTTTTTTTTCTGAATAGTGGCATTTGTTAATGTAAGTCCATATTGTAATGCTTGATAATGGCATTTTTCATATATCAGCTACTCTTGAATGGCAGTTCTTCAGTTCTTGCAGTGCCGTCTGAGGGGTCATAGATCGCAGCTTGAACCCTTGTCCTTTACACACTGAAATTTCTCCAAAATTGTTGAATTATATTATGCAATGTAGGGGAGAGATAAGAAATACATCACAGACTCAGCCTTTCCTGAATGCTGCTTTTGTACCAAAGTACAAAAACCATAAGTACCATAAGTACAATCCCCTGTTGACTTCACCTATTTGAAGGTAAATTCATTACTAGCTCATTAAATTGCCCCTGTTCATGCTGTTTTGGAATTTGGTGCAAGTTCACCGGGCAGTACGGTGGCTCAATGGGTAGCACCGCTGCCTCACAGCAAGAAGGTCCTCTCTATGTCTGTGTGGGTTTACTCTGGGTACCCTGGTTTCCTCCCACAGTCCAAAGACTTACGTCTTAGGTTAAAAGGTGTCTTTAAAGTCGTTGACTGTGTGTGTGAGACAGTGTGTTGGCTCCCCGTCTAGGGTTGTTCCTGCCCATGCACCCAAAGTTGCCGGGAGGAAAATAATGCTGGATGGATGGATAACAATGGATGGATGAAGTTGACCAGACAAAACATGAAATATCTCAGATTCATTCTGTCTGCAATTAAATTAATGTCAAAGTAAATTTAAGAAACACGTGCATTTTCCATACTGTCGCATTTGCAGCAATACCAGAATGGTGTTACCCAAGTTACAAGTTATCATCATTAACCGTGCATAACATCATCAAAAGATTAGGGGAATCTGGAACAATCGCTGTGTGTAAGGGTCAAGGCTGTAAATCTCTACTGGATGCTCGTGATCCCCGGGCCCTTAAACGTCACTGCACCAGAAGCCTGCATCACTGATGGTATGGGGTTGCATGAGTGCTTGTGGCATGGGCAGCTTGCATGTCTGGAAAGGCCC
>JAVSBV010163633.1:0-14340 GCA_033117975.1 Parotocinclus spilosoma | reverse complement strand
AATATAATTCAATTGTTACACTTGTTTACATATCAATGTAAAGCTGCTTTGTGACAATGTCTATTGTAAAAGGCGCTATATAAATAAAATTGAATTGAATTAATGGCGTTTCAATTATATGATGGGGCCTGAATCCTGACTGAAATGTTTCATAAATACAGTTACTTTGGTGGTAACTACAAAGCTGCTATTAGACAGCTTTTTCCAAGATTTTGTAAAGGTAGATTTAAAACTGATCTATAATTAGACAGATCACAAGGGCTTCTTTCAAATCAGGGGTTTAATTACGGATTTATTATAGGGATTCCTTTAAATTAAGGATTTTGGCACATAACCAAAGGTAAGGGGTGAATTTAACCCTTTCATGCATGCATTTTAAAACAACTGAGATGGAATTTTTTAAATATTATTTTATTACTCACAAACAAGACTTGACCAATTGATTTTCTTTCAATATCTATAATTTTGATGAAGTAGTAGTGGACACCATGCATTAAAGGTTTAAAATGTTCTTTAGTAATAACTGTCTTTCTTTAAAAGAGTCAGGCAGAAAATCATTTGAATAAATAATCAAATACATGCAATTTAATACTAAAACAGAGAACTTTGCAAAATAGTAATTAATTGTCATTTGATTTGTTAAGGATCAAATTCAAAAACATAAAACTTTGAACCTGTGGAACAATTAGTATAAAGGCAATATAATTTTGGCTTCAACATTAAAATATTTACATCTCTGTAGGATTAGAAATTTTAAAATTCAAACTGAATTTTAGTGCCGATCCTTGTAGTTGTTTTCATCAATTGCGAACACAATGCCACTTTACTTGGCAAATGTACTTATTTTTTCTTGAAAATTTAGTCTCTTCTCGATGCATGCATATTGCCATGCACTCAAACACATGCACACACATACACAGACAGGCATAAACTCAATGCTCTTACATGGGATTATCCTTCACACCAATGAATACACACATGCACATAGGCACAGTGTATAGTTTGTTAGGTTTTGTAAAACATAAAAAGCATTTGAATTACTTATAGCTGTACACATTTAACCACGTGGTCCTTTGTTCAAAATGGCTCCAGCCGTGTACACTAATTAGGGACACTCCCTTATTCGGGTCTTAGGGGGGAGACGGAGCCGAAGCTTGTAGCACATCTTATTGGCTCAACCAGTAGAGAGGGAGGAGCCTAGTTGAACACTCATTGGCTTAACCAGGTGAGAAGGAGGGGCCTAGGTGGGCTTTAAGATCACGCGGCAAGGCACGAGGAGTTCTCTTTGTCTCCTCATTTCGGACGTGTAGCTGAATTGCAGGAGAAAGGATCGCCGATCGGCTTAGCTCGGATATATTTTCACAGACTACGTACTTAATAAAGTATTTTTGATAAGAACTTCCTGGATTCAACGACTGCTTCGCAAGCGCCTCTCGAACGAAAGATTCGTCCTAACAAGACACATTCACATCTTCCAGTGCAACAATGCTGTAACACTCAAAATGAAAATTACATGTGAATCAACAGACAGCTCATATGCTATCCAATAGATACTGGCATGTTGAATAATCTGTCAATCAAATAAAGCAAATATGGGCATCACTGGGCGTCACTGGGCGTCACTGGGCGTCTCTGGGCGTCTCTGGGCGTCTCTGATTAGTTTTAAATAAACAGAAATAGACAATATATATTTTTTGAAATCTTTCTCTTGCTTAAAGTAGCTATGAGATCACCTCTAAATTACTTCTAGGTATTCTAAGGATATTTATAAATTTGGCTCCTGGTCTTAATCTTTATAGACAGGAGAACATACACCTGGAACACTTGACTCTACACTTGCAGGAGACTACTGAAACCCTGGTTCATGTCCCGGTTCAGGTGGGATGAGGTTTTAGTTGGGTTTCCAGGTTCCGTTTGCTGCCCTGACACTGTAATGTTTAGTATTATTTCTCTCAGGGCTGTATGATGTTGAAAAAAAATAGCATTGCGATATTTAACAATGGCGGAATATTTGGCACACGCGCTAACTGCTCAGCGGATCACAGCCACTCACTCGCACACTCACAAACTCCGTCATTCTAATTAACCACACACCCCTACACATCATTTCCACTCACTATTTAGACTATTTACTCACTTAGACCTCGCTTTAAAGCACTATCATGGGGTCCATCCTGTTTTCGTCCTCCGACTCCACTTTTCGCCCTCCGGAATTGTTTTAATATCCTGTGCTTGACCTGGGACCGTTATTGGATACTGTTTTGCCTTTAATAAATCCAGTCTCTCCTATAAGCTGCATTCGGCTCTGCTTTTGCTACAATTTCTTACAATATTCATCTGATCTCACCAGAAGTCAGAAATTCAGTAATGGGCTCAACCGTGAATAAAGAAGGTGCTGACTAGAAAGGATATTATTTGGTATGCAACAATGTGAATTGTGACATGCTTGTTAGGGTGTATTTAGTCTTCTATATTAGTATACAATATGCACAGTATGTGAAAGGTGTATTCATTTTGTTCCCTTTTAGGCAACTCCGGAGTCTAACAAACCCAAGTTGGCCCCATTGAATGAGGGAGGAGTCTCAGAACTACTCAATAAGGTAAACAGATTCTTCTTACCATAGCAAAGAAAAATGCTTGTATAGTTGTATCTCACCTTCTGAACATAACTCCAGATGTTTCTTAGATAGTGAATATTAGTAAACAGGAAGCACTTTGGTGTTAAATGGAAAATCACCCTCCCTAATATCCCCAAATAACACTTCTATTTTTTTATAAAAACTGTACACGCTTTCATATAGGAGGAGCTTTTCATAGTTCTCAGAAGTGTGTCCCTTTTGCTGCATACTTTTAGTTTTAGAATGCTATGTATAGAGACCTTTGGCAATCTTACTTTAGAGTGATACTGAGCAGGAATTGTACTGCTCACAAACATTCGTATTTTTTTGTGAGCAGTGTAGAAAACCCAAGGAAAAACCAAGGCAGAGCGAAATCAAAACGATTTTGAGCGGAAAGCAAGTGGTAAGCTGATTAAAAAAAATGCTGGAGTGGAAGAGGAGTGATTACAGAACGAATGGAGCAAAGTTGAAATTCCTGCCACTCCACTTGCATGCTTTGGTGTTGAGCGCAACCACCCCTTTTAAATATACTTGTACACCAGTATCTGTATAAACAGCTCTAAATGTTAGAAACAAAAATAAAAAAACACTGACAAATGCAGTGACATTGATAAATTCAGGATTTACTGAGCCTTTATGCTGTGGAATGAGATAAAACTTTATTTGTAGTCGTGAAGTGAAATTTAATGTCACTTCAGTGTTGCACGGTGTTTCTACCCCTGAGCTATTTGGTGCAAAAGCGCCATGTATGATTTAACTGATCAACACTGGTCTGTATAGTTCATCGCACAGAACCAGCCTCCACCCTGAGGAGCTCTTGGACTCTGGAGCATTTGGTGAGTAGAAACTGTTTGGGAATACACACCTGGACACGCACACAGCCTGAAATATTGGTGCCAAAACCTGAAGGCACCTTTAAAACTTGACTGAAACCTTACCTTGCCATAGGTGGTATATGTAACATATCAATATGAAGCACCAGTGCGTACCAGTGCGTACCAGTGCTCTGTCGTTGAACCAGACTGGTTTGTATCTTGCTTTTTAAGGCTGTGTTCAGTTTTTAGGTGTATTGGTTTCCTGGGATTCAGTTTGTGTACGTTTTTGGATCTGTGTGCCAAATGTTTCCACCTCACTGGAGGCTTTTATGTCTCATGGCTCCTTGTGGTGGGAGCCGGGGCTGGGTCTGTGCAATGCACAGCACAAACCAGGGGTGCCCCAACATTACACGGATTGTGAGTTTTCATTCCTACTCTATTAATGTGCTTTGTTCCACTCGTCCACATCTCTTGTGTGTTTTTAGGTTGTTTAGCAGATTGCTGCCTAACAAATGTTCCTTTCTGTAACTGCTGCATCTTAGCAAGATTCTTCTTGATAATGACATTACAGTATACAGTCAAACTGTTAAGTTAAAAAAATGTTATTAACCAAACCCTTTAGTGAAATTAAGGAGTGATCTACTTCAATTGTATTTAAACATAAACTGAGTACACAAGGCAAAGTTGTTAATATTGTTTTCCCTGTTTGTTTTTAACCAGGAAATTTCCAGACTACAAGAAGAAAATGATAAACTGAGAGCTAGACTCCGAACATTGGAAACCCAGGTGAGGTCATGTATATAGTTTTTTGCCTTTCATAACGCACGTAATAGCTATAAATGTCGACAGTAAAGCTTCCACATTTACAGCTATTCTGTGCTTCATGGGATTCCGTGTTTTTGGGATCCAGCGTGTTTGTAAATCTCTCTCTCTTGTAATTATATATAGTAGTGCCTTGGTTCTCGGCCACCTCGGAACCCGTCAAATTCGCTTCTCAACACATTTTAAGTAAAAATTGTCGCCTCTGTTCATTGTTTGCTCGGTACTTTGTGCACGAGTCGAACCACATGACTCGTTTTAGACAAAGCATGATTCATGATTCACAATTCAGTACACGGTGATTCTGAGTGACAATAGCTTTCATGCACTGAAGATTAGTTTATCATGTTTCTTTTTTTAACATCTATATAAGTCACAATGGGTCCCAAAAAAGTTAGTTTTAACAGCCAGCCAGAATGAAATCAGGAACTGAATCCTCCAAAACAGAGGCTACAGTGTTTTGCCTCGATTTTTCACATTCAATCCATTGCTCACTAAATTGCATGTGATTTTTAAACACTTTATTAAAAGATAAGCTTTATGTTAATGATTTTGGCCAAATCTGGGTTAATGTAAGTGTTAATGTATAATAAGCTCAGCTATTTGTAAAGTATAGACTGTCTGAACACATACCCATTGTATTGTACAGATGCTCCCAGACATTTACAATTTACAAATTAATAAATAAATATAATAGCTTACACAGTGTGGATTTTCCTGGGGATCTGGAATGGATTCATTCAATTTACATAATTACTTATGAGAAATATTTGGTAGGTGCTCATCATTTTCGACACTCGACAAGCCTTCTGAAATGAATTAATGATGGGAACCAAGTATTAATGTACATTGGGGAAAATGTCAAAAAAAATTGATACACTGCTGATTTTCATACCTACATAGAATGGAGAGGTCTGTAATATCACAGATTTTTAAATACTTAATCTAAAATAACTAGTGTGTACTTTTAAATAGTGCTAAATACATCTACAGATTCTTATCATAATGCCTTTTTCACATAAGGAGCATGTTAGCTTATTGGTTAGGGTACTGGACTGTAGAATGGAAGGTCTAGTGTTCAAATCCCACCTCTACAAAGTTGCCACTTTTGGGTATTTGAGCAAGACACCTGACTCACAATTGCTTGAATTGTATCAGTTATAAGTAAAAGTAAGTAAAAATCAGTAAGTAAAAATGCACAAATACCGCTTTTTGTCATGCCAAGTACAAGTTCTTGCATTTGGGTACTTGCCGATACCATGTACCAACACGTTGTAAAATGCCATTATGTAGGCTATGGGTGCACTGGATGAGAAGTCCAAGGCTGAAAAGGCATTGAAGGATCTTCAGAAGGTGCAGGGAGATCAGCAGGTATGTCTGTACTGTTTCCTAGTAGAAGATATTTTTTTCATTTATTTGTCCAGCTTTTACCATTGTATGTACACTACAATGTTTAGCATGTACAATATAAGAACCATAATTCATATTCTCTAATTTTCTGCTTCGTCCTCAAACGTAGTGCATGTAGTTCCTTTCTGTGGTGTTGCACTGATTCATCATCATTATTATTATTATTCATTTGTGTTTCCTGCATTATCTTCTGCTTGGTTTCTTGAAATTGGATGGTATGTACTGCTGCCGATTTTGCACACATCTTATTAGAGAAGCTAGACGTTGCACTATTTGACAAGACCTTTTGACTGAATTGTTGTTCTCCTACTTTGTAGCACGCTTTACATGTTCAGGAGCTCTCCAACCTGGAGAACACAGTGGCAGCCATGCAGGTCGACTTTGAGAAGACTCTAAACGCCAACGCTGTATCACAGAAAGAGCTGCAGGAGAATCTGGTGTCAGCGAAACATGAGCTTTTACGTGTTCAGGAACAGCTGTCCCTCGCCGAGAAGGTACTGACTGTTTATTTAATGCATCTCAGCTTTACATAGAGCTAATAAGCTTATGATATAGTCTTGTATTCTATTGCCAGGGTTGTTGTCATTATCCCAGACAGTTAATAATTCTGATCCTGGGTAAAGTGGAACCTCGGAAATTGAATGGAATTGGTTCCAGAAGGCTGTTTGAACTCTAAGTTTGCATCAGTTGGATGATTAGGACTAAACAAATCAAAGTTAAGGTCCTCGTTCAAGAACCCAATGGTGGCAGCATGGCTGAGGTGGGTTTTGAACGCTGAACCTTCTAGTTCATGATCCAGTATCTTAACCACGAGTCCTCCTTATAGACCTATAGTTGATGTAAAGGAAGGAAATACACGAGCATTTGAACTAGGCTTGGGCGGTAAGACGGTATTTCGGTATAACACGGTATTTAAATACGGTGACGGTATTGTAAAAATGGTGACGGTATATTAACCACGTGACGTGATGCAACGCGCCTAATGTATACCGTATTTTCAACACTATAATGCGCACCTAAAAGCCTTAAATTTCCCCAGAAATCAGACATGCACCTTATATGTGTACTGAGTTCCAAAATCTATTGTTGTGATACTTTGGTAATCCTGTGGTCCATTTCCGGCTGACACAGGGACGTAATACGTACAGTACGTACAGTGCGTAAACCAGGTTTCTGCTTTAACTGAGCGAGTTTTCTCGAACAGCCATGTGGTGACGAGACTGACTCAGACGTGAAGAGACCGAGGCTCAAGTTTGGCTTCTTATTCACAGCTTGCGATTCGTTTGGCTCCTAATTCTCCACCCTGAATCAGAGAACTGTTGTAACTGAGGGTGCGTTTACCATTCTGTATTTTATGTGCAGATGCGGTTTTGTGGACTTACAGTCATAAGGACGATGGAATTGGAACGTGCTATGTTAAATCACCACTGTGACTGTAAAGTATAAGAATCAAACATTACGATGTGCCTTCAGTTTATTTCAAACGAATCGCAGGCTGCGAATAAGAAGCTAGCTTCAGCCTCATGATAAGCGGAGTGTTCAATTCAGACACAGAAGATGATGGATTTGTGGGAGAAGATTGATTAAAAAAGATAATGTGAGTGTTTTGTTAAACAGTAGAATAAAGTTAAACTAAAATCACTGTTTCGCTTCTTTTACTTTTTTTGTAGACCGTTTGTTTGAACATGCGCTTTAGGGAGCACCTTTTGTAAAGCGGAACACTCATTTTTACAATCGGCAGTCCTAAATGTTGGAAAAGCGTTAGGGTTAACGTTAAATGTGACGAAACTGCTGGTGTTATCTTACGAGGCTGTCATTATTCCACAAATCCATGGCGCTGACACATGTTGGTATTTAAATATGCTGCATTTCAGATCTTCGCAGCATCGAAATTCTGCCGTGCTCCTTCATGCCCACCCCCACGGTAATACCGTATACCGCCATATAATGCGAAGACGGTATGGCGGTATTCAAAAGTTCAATACTGCCCAACCCTAACTGTAGGTATACATTTACACAAGTACAAATGAATCAGTCTCCACCAAGACATCTGCCAAACACACCTACAACACAATATCCACAAAATCCATCTCTGCACAGATGCGGAAACAACAACAGAGGACTCACAGAGCTGGTAAACAAAATAAGCTTTTTCATATTTTAAGCCAGAATATTTGGCCAGATACCACTAGCGAATATAAATTGCAATACGATGGGTTTTTACCAGTTTGACCTCTCATGCCCAAATTAACCCGCTTTCGGTTTTCAATTTGGCTGACTGGAGACACATATGACTTGTAAGTGCTAAGGTAGTCATATTATTGTTACTTTTTTCACGCTGTACACGCAATCAATTAGTGTCATGAAACAGTTACAGGCTTTTCGGTTAAATGTGCCAGACTGAAATGGACCAAATAAGTGCTTCAAAAGGAAGTCAGACCTTTCACAGCATATAAGGCTGAAGCATTTAACTGCAAAGGTACCCACAGAATAAGTGGATACTACAGCAGTTAGGTATCTCCTAGTCTTTACAGTTTTACAGAATTTTTTACTCTCAAGTTGGTATTCATTTGAAAAATAAAGTCATGTTCACCTAGGTGATAGTAAGGGTATAAGGGATAGTAAGTAAGAAGTAAGATAATTGCACACAACTCCAAAATTATACAGTATACACGCTTTGCATTCATTCCCTTAAAAGCTCCATCGTTTTATATGCATTTTCCTGCACTTACACACATTTCGTCTCAGACTTAACTATGCCTTGCATCCCCTGCCGTACCCAAGTTTGCAACATCTTAGAAAAGCTGCTCGTTTACTGCCCTACGCTACGCAGGAGAAAATACAAACGCAAAAGGAGACACAAACCCCCGCTGCTGCATAATATAAACAGCACTAACTGTGATTACGCTAAGCTAACGTTAGCTAGGCGCTAGCCGACTCAAAGTTAAACACGCCACCACTTCGGTCCGCCGTCCGTGCTACTACGTTTGAAAGGTGCAAGCACAATAAAAAAACAGAAGGTGCTTTGTAGCGTTACTCACTCTGGTAAATATGTGGAGGAGTAAGAACTCCATTTATGAACAGTATAGGAAAGCACTCTGCTCTCAGGAGCCACCGCCATCTTGTAGCACGAACAACAAGCAGCGCATCCAGCAGAATTCTCAGCCGTGGGAGATGCAATGTCTTAAAGGGACGGTACGACAGAAAATAACAGCGCCCATGTTTCATGCGTTCATTCACCTTCTCTCCCGCGAGTGCTCAATCTGCGTCAGCTTTGTGTAGAAACATAAATATATGACCGTGTATTTGTTTATTGCCTTATATATAGAATACACTGACAGTGCACCCTGCGCCAGTGTGTTCATATAATCTATAAGGGTAGATGTGGCTGTGAGTCTTAAGCAGGAACTACACATGGCATCACCTGTTATATACCGTTGGAGTCTAGGGCAATTGTGTGTATACGTTTTTTTTCACTTATACATCAACACTATATCAACACCACGGACCAATTGTGAGTTATGGATCTTGCTTAAGGACCCAACAGTGGCAGCCTGGCAAAGGTTGAATTTAAACCATGGATTTTCTGGTCCATGTCCTAGCTGCTTGGCTACCACAGACTAGGCTTCTGGTCAGGTCGGTGATGGGTACAAAGAGACAAACGGGCATAACAGGTACAGATTCTTGCTGACGGCTGATCTTGATAGCTCAGATACACAACAGAATTTCCAGCAAGGTAACAGAATCCAAAACTAAGGCTGAGCTGATAATACATTGCTGACCTTATTTTAGCCCTGATCCTTTTGTAGACATGCTCATCATGATTAAACTCGCTGCATGTGTGACAATCAGACACTTCAGAAGAGGCGAGGCTGACATGTCAGCAGAATCACACAGACAGAGAAAAGCTACACTTAAACTTCAAATTGGCAACAGCCTCTTTTTTGGGTTCGGGTCCCCCGGCAGTATCCCACCCACATGCATATAAGTCATTTGACTAATTATTTGAATAATAATAATAATTATTATTATTATTATTATAAACTGAACTATTTTACATTCCTAAAGATGGGTCCCGTTATCAATATTAACTCCCAGTTTAACTCATCCATCAGAATGCAATAAAACTTGGAGTTATCTCCATCTTGTTCAAACCTCTACAAAATCAGAAGAATTCAATCCTTTCTTTTCAAGGAAGCCAGCCAGGTGCTTGTCCATTTCCTTGTTAAATCAAAACTAGAGTACTGCAATGCTTTTCTGGCTGATCTTTTAAGCCGTGCAATCAGACCACTGCAGCTCGTCTGGTTTTCAATTTACTCAAGTTTTGTTATGTCACCCCACTGCTATGTTCACTTCACTGACTCCCTATAGCTGCCTGCATCAGATTGAAAACCTTAATGTCACAAAACCAAAACTGGAACATCATCATCTTACCTAAAGGCTTTGATCAAACCACACTCTGTCCCTCGTACCCTTAGAGACTCAAACTTGGCTTGACTAAATCATCCACAAGCATCAAGACTGTTCTCCGTCCTGGCACCAAGGTGGTGAAATGAGCTTTAATTAAATGTCAGAATGGCTGAGTCTATGCTTATTTTGTACTAACGTGAGCTTTGGTCTTCTTTGGTCTTCTAGGAAGTTGCATTGGATAAAAGGAACTGCCTGCTAAATGCTGTAAATGCAATGTAAATGTTATTGCATTTACATTATTATTTAAATGTATAAACACTTTTAAACACTAATTAGATATGCTTTTGGAAACATTTGCTCACCCCTACCTTAGTGGGAACAGTGATTTTGTGTCTTTGATGCACAAAGGCAGATAACACAGAGATGCACTGTAGACAGGAACAAGCATAAAGAGCGGCAGCTTTGGCAGAACCTCTTTTTCCCTGGAAAAATCTCTGGATGTGGCATAAATAGTCTTGTCCATTAGATGAAAAAGGTGCCTATATTATTGTCAATGTATGTTACTGGTAATGTAAGTGAAAAAAAGTTATTTGTGTGAATACATATTTACACCAAACCATAGTTCACTGATATATACAGTATTTGCTTTTACTTTTTTCTCTTTCTCTTCAATTTTCCTTCTAAATTTAATATGTTTATGTTAAAAATTATATCGTATTATATTATGTATCATATCATATTCAATCAAAAATCATAACAGTTTGAGTATGAAGTTGACTTTTTGAATTACAATCCAAAATTATTTAGTACTTTCAGGTTTGGTCTGCTATAATCACAGTGTGCACTGAATATGGCATGGGCAAGTATGTACAAATCTGAAGGTCCATGTAATCCCAGTATGATTTCACAGCAACTTTTTTTCACTCAATGCTGCACTTATGTAGTATATATAAAGTGTAAGTACTAATTAATCCATCTAGAAGAACACTGTGAATACTTTTGTTTTGTTTATTCCTCTGAGCTTGCTAGAGGCTATAAATCGGTTTCTTGAACAGTAATTTTATTATTTACACAGTAAAACCACAGACATAAAAGGATGTTTTCTAGTCTTTGACGATAGTAAGTACATTACTGGCAACTTACCACTACTGGAAAACAGAGCATACCAGTATTCTTATGGTAATGGATAAGGACAGTCTTTTGTCTATACATGTTACGCGTATGTCAATGTCACTTTTAATACTTGTGAATTTGTATTTATTGAAAAGTCTTTCGGTTTTTTAAAAATATTGCGTGTATGACAAAAGTATGCCACATTGGCAGCTGGCCCACTTTGTAAAGTTAAACTCAAAATGTGTTGTAACACAGATCAACACAGAAGAACAGATATAATATATCTTTCAAGATTGTCTAAAAGCCAATAACAAAGAAGGAAAAAATATAGGTAGTTTGTGGTGTTTTTGAGGTGAGTGAGCCAAAATTAGATATAAGGTATTGTTCTAAAAAAATGTAGATACATTTTACACTAAAATGATAAGGACTGAGATTTGGTGTGAGACTGTAAAATTGTTAGGGTGGCTTAAGTGATGGTGAGAGCACAGACACACCAATATGGAGTCAGGAAAAAGGAAAGTGGACAGAGTATTGTACCCAAAAGGGCATCTGCCACAATGAGATACATATGATATGAAATAAATGAAGTTGTCCAATAAACGAATACTGAGACTACAAGCTAAGCATATTTTTGAACTCTGATTTATTCTATGAATTATTATTGTTCTTTATCAGTTTACTATATCCAGGCTTTCGTTCTCTAACTTCGTATTTACCTATTGCTTTAATTGCTTTTGCACCAGATTAACATTTTCATAGTTCTTAGAACTGTTACCGTTTTGTTGCATGTTCATACCACAAGAACTGAGGATAATAGTAGTTATTAGTTTCTCATGTACAGGGACTTTTTTAGCATCTGCATCAAGTTGGGGTCTTTTCCCCAGCTCATAAGAGTGCTGAGTGACTTACAGTAAGTATACAGTGATTGATTCAGATATAAGCTCAATTGGCATGTTTAAACATACTTGTACACAGGCAGCCATATAAACAACATATCATCATTTTTAAATTAGAAACGACAGATAAATGATTCACTGAGCCTATATGCGACAAAGGAGATACAACACGATTTAGAGTCATCTAAGTGACATCACACAGCTTACATCACTTCAGGCACAGTGTTCCTACTCAAGGTGTGAACGCAAACGAATACGCCATGGAACAACTGTAGTTCTTGGAAGAGCTCGGTGGAATAGCATTTCTCCCAAATTAGTCCTAAGAACTGTTTGCCTGTATTTTCTCAGTGCTTTTCTTTCTTTCTTTCTGTCTGCCACTATACAATTTTGAACTGTAGAAAAACTTCTTTCAGTCTTTCTTATGAGATTTCTCTTATACAGTTAAAACTTCTCACTTTCTATGGCTTAACCTATACAGTCCCTAGCCACACAGAAGGACAAGCCATTACCATTTATCATCTGCAAAGTAAAAGCTATGGCCCTCATGTATGGCGTGGATCAGCTTTACATGCCTTACGAGGCAACCACAACTGGTTGAATAGATTTTATATTGTGGACTGGAAAAAGTCAGTCTAATATGACAGCCCTGGCCGGAAGTACTTTGAATGTGTCAGAGAGCAATTCTCTTCTATGTCACTGACTGCAATTTGGGGAAAGGGTATTATTTTATGTCAAAGCCATTACCTTTTTATGTATTCACCACTTGGTCATGGTACTCAGAACACAAGCAACTACAACATAATTACTAACAGAATACTGAACCTATACTCCTTATACCAAGTGCCTATATTTGGCTGTATTCATTAAATACACAGGATTAATTAAATGAATACCCATAAAAATAAAACAAGGATTTGCTTTTTTATTAACACTCCCTGCTATACAATGACCTTGCAGATAGGCTTTTTGGCTCCAGTGAATCATGGTATGACGCAAGCTATTCTTACCAAAAGCAAGCTGATATAAAGAGTGTGAGATAATGTAATTTCTGATAAGTGCATATCTTGGCAAGAAATTATTATACTGTACATGGTGAGAGACTGCTACGTAGGTAACCACTGATTGGTTACGTAGGAATTCTAAGGTGGGAGACAGGATTATGCAAGAACAGCAAAAAACATGTTCTGTTTTCTTAAAAAATCCATGATCAGAACCATCAAATCCAACAAAATTATATGTCTGCTTGCCTTCATGCGGGTTTCATTAGCAGTGTGAGTAGCCATATAACTCATGTATTAATAACCAACTTTATGTTGTAATAAATTATTAACACAGTATTGGACAATCATCTGCCTTAGCAAATTGTATTAGTTGTGGTTAACGGAAATAAAACAGGATTCCAGTTATAATGTGGTATTTTAATGCCCTAGCATTCTACTGAACCACCACCTTAATGAATGCCAATCCAGAAAAATATGATGTCCCAAATTATTTTACTTGCAATGACTTCTTACAATTTCCAAGATCAATTGTTAGATAATTGCTGGTCATTTTACATAGCAGTAGTTAGAGCTAGAAGAAGCACACTATGAGGGAATAGAGAACGTGTGCACATGTGGTAGTAAGAGAAATCAAGTTCACATAGGCAAAGCAGAAGTTTCCTAATAGAACCCCGCAATTTACATGGCAACAGGGTACACCTGTACAGTACAATCAAATGAATTGATGAGCTCTTAAAGGTTTTGAAATTCTGATTTTGCTTTCAGACACAACTAAAACGTCATGGAACAAATGTAGTTCTTGGAAGAGCTACGTGGAATAGCATTTCTCCCAAATTAGTCCCAAGAACTGTTTGCCTGTATTTTCTCAGTGCTTTTCTTTTCTGAATCTATACTGTACTAGAATTAACACAGTAATGAGCAAACCACTTTTAAATCCACTGTCAGCTTGCATTGTCATTTACCTATTAATGCCTAAGCTGATAAATTGTTCAGTGAGGATGGTGCCATCAAGTTGATGTCGATCCTATGAATCCTATGGATATGGACATGAATATAGACACTCTCTGTTACTATTAATATGATACACATGACTATCCAGGACACTATATATATATACAGTGCATCCGGAAAGTGTTCACAGCGCTTCATTTCTTCCACATTTTGTTACGTTACAGCCTTACTCCAAATTGTATTAAATTAATCTCTTTCCTCAAAATTCTACACAAAATACCCCATTATGACCATGTGAAAAAAGTTT
>JAVSBV010163622.1:0-14342 GCA_033117975.1 Parotocinclus spilosoma | reverse complement strand
GCACGTCATATCCTACACATTGTGTAGCTACAACAGCTATTTACTGTAAATCATCATATTTTATCATTTATAACATTGTTTGAACTTATATATTGAAAATATTTGTATACATTTTGTGAATTTTTTTTTTTTTTTTTAATGTAAAAGTTCCACCAAAACACATGAAACAGTGAAAATCTGCTATATATTTTTTCCATTCATATTTTTTTAAAACCCGCGATGCAAAGTCTGCGAAAGGTGAACCGCGAAGTGGCGAGGAAATGCTGTACATTGTATCTGTTGCTCCTGTTTCTCAGCTGTTAAATATGTATATACAGTTGTATCTCGGCTCTCGTCGTATTTTTCCATACTGCATTCAAAGTGCAAATTCAATTCAGTTCAATTCAAATTGATATGTATAGAGCTTTTTACAATGGAACATTGTCTTACAGGCTTATATTATCTTAATAGGCCAATCCCAAAGTGAGCAAGCTTAGGACGACAGTGGAAAGGAAGTGGAAACTCCCTGAAAGTAGAAGGAAGAAACCTTGGGAGGACCAAGGCTTAACAGGGGACCCATTATCCATGGGTGGCCTAGATGTTAATTAAATAAATACTTAAAAGTATATTAAAGTAGCAGTAAAATGAAATAAATAATAATTATTAATTTAAATCAATAATAATATTCAAATTAGTAATAAGTAACAACATAGATTTTCTTAAATTGGTCCTCGGTGGGAGGTCCTTGGAGGCACATCATCTCTTACTGACCAAATGGTGCCTGGCTCCTACAGTTGTTAGTAATGACAGCCAACCAAAAGGAAAACAGGAACGGAATCCTCTAATGCTAAGCAGTTAGCATTAGCAGCTAGTGCCCTGAGCTCACCAATAGAATAATGTGTTTCACTTTCAATCCATTACACACTTAATTATTAAATGTTTAACACTTTATAATAAAATGTTGGTCAATTGTAGGTTAATGTAAGTGTTAATGTGTAATATGCTCTGATATGATACAGTACAGACAATAATAAACTCCTCGGTTTAGAATACTTTTAACTTATGATGGATTTGTCTGAACATATCCCATTCCTGTACAGTGCTCCATGAATGCATATAATGCCTTATACAGCGTGAATATTCTGGGGGTTTGGACCAGATTCATGCAATTAACATTGTTCATTATGGGAAACATTTACTCAGTACTCGTTTTTTTGGTATTTGACAATACTTCTGAAACGAATTAATGATTAGCACTGAGGTACCACTGTAATTATGTGCTGACCCAATATCTAATACAGAAGGGCTAACACGTTCCTTCATTAATCCTCATGTTGGCTAGTGTGTATATTTAATCTGTTCCTCTTATCACATTTCTACACCAATGGGTATTTCACTCAAAAAGAATTAAGGAAAGGTTTTGTTAAATGGCAAAAACTAGAATTCAAACTTGCAAAACTTAAAAAAAAAAGTACATGTACACACTGATTACGTGCAAGAGGGCATGAACAATCGGTAACTCAGTAGACTGTCTCATTAACCAGTCTTAGGGTTCCATTATCGGTTATTATCTGCATAGAGGACACTTGTATAGGAAGTAGGCAGCAAGGGCACTTACTAGGTATTGAGACGGACCCGATGAATGCTCAGTAAAAGTGATGGCAAACTCCGGTTAAAAATTTGTCTTACTCAAGTGCCCCTAAATAAGTATTCCTTTTGCAGTTCTTTTATAAAGAAGGTGGAAATGTGAACAAAATGCTTGCACTGTAGAACCCTGCTGAATAAATCACATAAGATATGTTGTGTGTCCTGCCCAGAACTGAATGACTATTTTAAGATGAGTGGATCTGAAATTTTACTTTCCTGCTGTTTTAAAACATTGAAGTGTGGTAAAAAGCACTTATGTGACTTTGTGGCCGGTACAACTAATGTGTTTGCCATTCAGTCCAGTATCAAAGGACCACCAATGCTATTTCAAAGTCCACTTCTGCTCTTAAGACAGCACAATCATATAAACTCTGGCTTTCATCTCATCTTATTACAGGATGTGCGTGGTCTGTTTTTTTGCCCAGAAAAAATGAGTTGGTGATTCTGAAATTTTTTCCAAGAGTGTCTGAATGGTGCTTTATACTATAGCACTAGCTTTCTGCCACTGCTGTTTGCTTGGGATACTTCCCATAAGAAATATCCACAATTTTTTTTTTTTTTTGAGAAATGTAGTTCGGTCCCACAGTGATGCGGTAAGTCTTACATAGCTTATTTCATTGTTGCTTAAGACTGTTGACTGCTAGACATGCCTCTGTGACACACTTGAAGACATTTTGCCCAGTTGATAAACTTTGAGAGAGGCCACATCATTTGACTGTGAGAAACAGGATGGTTGTTATGCTGAATTGCCCGCCCTCTAGGACGTTCTGACCTGCCTGCTGGGGCAGTGGGTCTGTAAGGAAACGTGTGCACACACACCGAACATGCTATGGACGGTTCAGACAAACCGAGAGTGGAGAGAATTTTGTTCTGCAGACAAGCACGAGGAGCTCCCACAGTTTTATCGTTCATCATCCAGACACAGGTGGTACATTGACTGCCCTGCCCAGACCGTTTCCAGGTGCACGGCCAAAGGAAATTTGTTGTAATGGTACCCTTTACATGTCGTGCCATTGATTGCCAGTCACCGTCGCTTTCGTTTGCATTGGTGTCATGAACAAGAACAGTAGACTGCTATGAACTATGTCCAGGTTCTTTTGGGATCCAACAATGGTCAGGTATGATTATAGAAGCTTCATTGTGATCCCTTCAATCCTGCCTTCATTCTGAAGTGACCTACTGCCCCAATTGGTGGTGCGATTATCTGAGGAGCCATTACATGTGGCAGTAGGTCACTCCTAGTAGTGATAAGAGGGACACTAACAAATCAGCAATATGTGCAGGACCTTCTGTAGATTGCAACAATTCTCTTTATGGGACCAGCTATGACACTAGCTTTGACAACCCACGAGTGTGTAGGATCTACAGACCCAGCTGCAAAATGTTGCAGCTGCAAAAATGCAAAAACACCATATTTGCCTCAAATACCCAGCTGCATCTAATCTTGTATACAGACTAGAGCCGACCTAGGACGGGGTACTTGAGCCTATTTTTAATTGTACTGTTTTCCTGTTACACTGTTAGTGTCTACATTAGTATACTATATTATATTTGATTGTTGCATAGTTACTTAAGGATGTCATTGCTTTGGCAGTTGCTTTACAACTGACTATATCATATCCCAGAAATGCACGCTTACCTAGAGAAAATCCACTCTGACATGGAAGGTCATGTAAGCTAAACACAGCCGGAGTGAAGATAAAATGGGGATAAAAGACACCATATAATGATTAATTAGGCTTGAGTTTTGTAATGATTTAATCTTTATGCAAAGGTACATTGCTACAGTCTTTTGATTTGACTATTTGACTATTGCATTACATATTGACTTTGAGTGTTAACCTACTCTGTTACATTCTTTTGAAAACCATGAGAGCATGCTGAATCTACAAGCCAGAAAGATGCATTAAAAAAGTGTATCCAGCGTATTGGAGAACATTAGAACATTAGTAGACTTTAAAAAACCTTCTTAGGTTAAGACTTGATGCTTATCAGTGAGGCTTTGCACAGTGGAAAAGCCAGTGATACAAGAAATGTTTGCAAAAGATGAGAGAGAGAACAGTGTCCCAGCAAGAAAGTAGGACATTTCTTTAGCTTGACTGCTTGGAATGTCTTATTTAGGTGCTGAGTCAAATTATTTTCTGTTTTGTTTTCTATACCCAACAATGCAGGCAAAAGGACACCAATTGCAACTTGTGGTAAAAAAAGACAAATATTATTATTCTAACTGCATACATCCTAAATATACTGCCCTGGATTAAAATTCACAGCTACAGAGTCCCCAGTTTGATCAGACTGATTTCTGTGTAGAAATTGCATGTCCTCCCCATGTCTGCTGTCTTGCTTCTGTGAGAGTTCAACGGTCAGAGGGAAAATAATAGAAGACCTGAATGATGGCTCAAAAACGTTTCCACACTTGTTACATGGAGTCAGCCACTGATCTCACCATTAGCCCACCAGAAATCCTACTGAATTCTACATGGAAATTACGGGATGGCTATAATTACAAGTTGATAACAAGTTGCCAATTATTGTAACCCTGGCAACCACAATTAAAAAACAAACTACCCAGAAATGGCAAATTACCTATAAAAAAAAAAAAATAAGGCAAACCGGTACCAGTTTAAAAACCAAAACAATCCTAGAAAAACAAGTACAGACACAATAAAATGGTTTACAGACACAAAAACAGCAAACCAAACTATCCCAAGATCAAATCCAAAGACTCAAAAATCACACAACCTTGGTCCACTCCATTTCCTGAGCTAAAGCCATCAGAACAGTCAACCAGGAAAAAAAAATTAGCTCACCTACAAGATCTGCTGGGATCTGCATACAAAATTAAGGCAATCAGTCTCAAAATGCAACGACACCCTATTAACCACCAAAAAAGAAATAGCCAGTGAATTAGCAAAAAGCTTTAAAATAAACTCCTTCGCATCAAACTGTCTTCTGGAAGTCCAGTATATTCGTACCCTGCAAGAAATTAAGTATACAACAATCACACTAAGCTCAAGAAGGAAACCAAGTTCCTAGGTCTTATAA
Organism: Parotocinclus spilosoma; assembly: GCA_033117975.1. Taxonomy (NCBI): domain Eukaryota; kingdom Metazoa; phylum Chordata; class Actinopteri; order Siluriformes; family Loricariidae; genus Parotocinclus; species Parotocinclus spilosoma. The sequence continues at coordinate 9,671 of JAVSBV010163622.1, read as the reverse complement.
TGGTCACTAAACTCTGCTTCATTCCCCACATCCAGGAACTAAAAAATATCAGAAATCTCTCAATATAATAAAAATACTGACTAAAACAATTTAGTGCAGACTGAAACATCCATTTGAAACGGTCATCCAATCCCATCTAGATTATGGCAGCTTTATCTATGGATAAAATCACGTACTCCACCAAGGCCTGAGATGACCCTTAGGAGCCTTTAGAACATCACCAGTAAACAGCTTGTATGTAGAGGCAGATGAACCTCCACCACAACCTAGAATACTACAGCTAGCACGACAGCTGTTCAAGCCGTTAGGACTCCGGATACAATCAAACCTGGATAACCTGGGCATTGACATGACCACTGTACCCGCTAAAGATCAGCAAACCATAATTATATAAAACTAGCCTAAAAGCATGGAAACTCTCATAGCAGCAGCCTTTTCAACCACAAATTTCCACCACAGCATTCGCCTACCAAGCCGTATTGGTCACTCAAATCACACAGAAACCATGATCCACCAACTAGCTAACGTGCAACACCCCACTAACAATAAACCGCATCCTGACCACCAAAATGTCCTGTTAACAACCACATAAGATCTACCAACAAAGTACTATCAAGAAAGCAATGACCGATTTATTTATTTATTCTTTTTTTATTTTATTTATTTTTAATTTTTTTAGATTATTATTAATAAGAATTGTAATGATAATACAGTGGTACATTTCTCAGTTCTCAACTTTGCTTCCATGTACAGTTATAGTAAGCAGAAATACCTAAAGAGCTATAAAGCTGCAATCGTCTTTCATGCCTTACAATTTCACGACTTTGTGTGATTTAGTGTCACCTGGCGGTTTTTTAATGCTGTGTTTTACTGCATAGAAATGGAAAACAGTAACATCTGTACTCTGTTAACCTGTCAGACTATCACAGTCTGGAATGTGCTAATTGTTTTGTTGGACGCAAGCCTCTACAAGTAAGTTAATAAGAAAGATCTGCCGTACTATGATGCCATAGTAGTGTGCATCCCCAGACAAATTGAATTCCACACACTTAGATTTAGAGCACAATTTACAGAAGCCAGACTGCTTCTTCACCCTCACTTGCTGTTCCCGTATTTGAATCTCTTTTAAATTGCAAAATGTTATAGACATTTTCTGAATGTTTATTTCTTTTAGAAGACTGAAATTTGATTTGAGTATGCATAGGGTACGTGCCACATAATATCAGATTGTGTATATGTCCTGGATAATACGGTTATAATGCTTGTGATTTAAGGCTATTAGGCTATCAGATATACGTTAGCTGGAGTAGTTACAATAACAGATGTACCAGTGCAGACTGTTTTATTAAACGGACCAAGATTAGGTAGATAAGAAATGAATGTGTGAACTGGTGAAATGAGCATTTGCGTATAAAAGTATGGATGAAGGATAAGGTCTGCAGTTGTCTGGGTGGCTAACAGCAGAGTAAGCTGCAACTCCAGTTGAATCAGTATGAGGATTCTGTGAAGCTTTATCATTGGACTGAATATTGAAACAACTTTGTTCTGTACAAAAAGCCAGATACTGCCAACTGACACGAGACTACTTTTATATCTAAATAAGCACCATATATGCTTTTAGTGTTCTGGGAATAATGAGCAGTTTTTTTGAATCGGTTACATGTAACACAAACATTTAAGTTCATAGACAATACAAAGCAATATAAAAGATATTCATCCTGTGGAAATATTACTGTCTAGATGAAGAAGTTTTATCATTGAGGATACCCCCGATAACTAATCCGGTCAAATCCAGGCCTACTTGTATATCATTAGTAAGTAAATAACATATTTACTCCTGGCTGGAAATCATTCTAGAGAATAATGAGCAGTCATTCCCAAATTTGTAAGGAGCTTATATATATATATATATATATTAAGTACAGACAGTGGAAAAACACAGCAGGGCTATGCAAAGCACAAATGCCAAACTAAATGTAATATAAACACCAACAGTCAACTCCATAAAATCTAACCCAATATAGGCATCAGACCAATCCTATACAGATTGGACTAAGCAGTGAACTCCAAATGTCATATTGGATATTCTGAAACTCCTTTCTGCCAAAGGGGCAAAATCCCCCACTTTGGGAGTCCTGCCTAGCCCTTATCACAATTAAGCTGCTGCTTATCTGGTGATTCCCAGACTATTTCCTCAAACATGCCTCATTCATTTGCCTCGATGTGATGTGCAAATCAAGAGTGCACAGTTCACTTCACTGGTGTGACCAGCACCTCATCTTTGATGAGCACATCACCATCCAACCGTTGGTCACGCTGAGGCCTCATTACTTTACTAAAAGTTTGTATTTAATAAAATTTTCTGCTGTACCACATGTTGTACTGTTAACAACTAACAAAATCTTAATCAAGAATTGATTGCTTTTGGTGCTCTTTATATCGTAAAATTTGAATTCATAAGCAGTAATAGAATTTAATCAATACCCAGCCCTGAACACCAGAGGGCACAATCATATGTTTAGTTCACAGAAGCATATCCTCTTCTTAGTGACTCCTAATTTATATTAATTGCAGAGACTTCGAAGTAAAATCCGATTAAGTCTGCAGCTTAATAGAAATGCAGTTTAGTGGCTGTGCACAGTCAACAGTTCAGAACTATCTATATTCTTTAAGCGCATCCATTAAACCTTTTTATTATCAAATGTAAAATCGTTAATCGTAAGAAAATTGAATCGTACTCTGATCGTATCACTACACCCCTACATTTTATCCTTACTAGATTTCTGATGAGCAATTTATAATCACAATGCGTGAGGTGGCACATGTATGTTTTAATTCTATGTTTTAATTCTATGCATTTAATTTCTAAAACGCATGACCTTTTTTCACTTTGTTTCAGAGCCACAATGGCGACTGCACCGTACAACTACTCCTACATTTTTAAGTACATCATCATCGGTAAGTATTATTAAATGAGTGCGGGGGTTATGCGGGGTCAGTTCATGTTACTTCATAGTCTCTGAAGTAGGGCTGCAACAACGAATCGATCAAATCGATTATTAAACGTGTTGGCAACGAATTTCATTATCGACTCGTTGGGTCACACGATTTATGTCTTACTCGCCTTTACATATCCACTTATGTCACCTGCGGCGCTTCATCAATGCTAAAAAAAAATAAATAAGAACGACTTGAACGGAGCGACACGGAAATTTCTAAATAAGTTTAACATTAAGAAGTTCATACATTCTTCAAAACAAACATGACCACAGAGAAGAAGGTTTGGCTAAAATCTTCAGAAGTGTGTGAGCACTTCACGCTTCACACAAAAAATGTGTAACATGCACGCTTTGTAAAAGTGATTTAACTTGGCACGAGAGCAAACGGTTATGAAACGTAACGATGCGCACACACTATCCGACCTGGCATAACACGGTTTATGCTGTTTTTTACTTGTTAACTGGATAATAACAGTGATGGAGTACGTGTGTGTTACTTTTCATTCAAGTGTAATTAGCTTAAGCAGTGTTTATGTGCTTTATAAATAAATATAACTTGTACACAGTTGTGGTAATTAATGATTAAGTATAAATGAAGACACTGCACGGTTTAGGATGAATTGCATTTAGACAGAGATTAAGGTAACAGTCGAGCTACTCAAATTTGTGTAATGAGGTATTTACACACTGTTACGTATTGTACCAATGTGTGTGTATCTCTTAGCTTTTGCACTTTTGTTACTTACTTGCTGTAACCTAATGCTGTAAATAAAACATTTATTTACCTGTTTAAATTGATCTATCTATACTAGAAAACAGCAGTTTTAAGTCTTATTTAATTTAATCTATTATTATGTAATTATTGTAAGCACTTATTGTCTCTGTTATACAATGCTCTATTTCCGATTAATATTTTTTTTAAATATCCGATTCATCGATTATTAAAATAATTGTTAGTTGCAGCCCTAGTGTAAGCATCCGACTCCCCTATTACATTTCACAGAGACTTAATGGTCGTCTACCAGATCTGTTTGCCACTTATTTCCCAGTGGGCAGAGTGACTCAGTACTTGTTTACTCAAAAAATTGAGAGAGAGTCTATGGTTATTCATTAAGAAGGACTTGTAGCACTTTTCACACAGCTTTTGGACCAACCCCTGACCAGTTTGGCACAAAAACATCCCAATATTCAATCCGTCCAGAAAAAAAACTACAAATAGACATGCAACTAGCGAAGAGTCCTGCAATTAAAAGGGGGGATCAAAAGGGTGCTGCGTTGACCTTAGCAGGAGCAGTGCGGCACAAAAGAGGGTCTTCACCATTAATGAGATGTCGCTATCCTCACAAGGTTTGAAATGAGGCAGATGCAGCAGTATTCCACCACATGGTCTTTGCTTTCAGACCTTAGACTGTTAGTAAAATGAGTTATGAATGCTAAGCTGATTAACCTTCAGCATAATGTATCAACTGTCACTCAGATCAAACACTAAATATCCAATAAGGTGCACTTTAAGTGTAAACAGCTTATAATCATTGGCACGTCACAAGTTCGAGGTCAGGCAATGTCTGTCCAATACCAGGATGGGATAGCATGATTAATCCCGATTTACACCAGAAATGCCTGTGCATTTCCGTCACAGCAACACAAACCAGTGTGTTTTAAAGTCACTCTCTTAAAAAATTTTGGGCTGCCTAATGTTCCTCTTACAGATTGACAGATGTCATGTAAAAGTTAACTGGAGTGAACTGGCAATGGTATTTGGAAATATTAAAGTAAAACAGAAAACATGCTTAAGATATAACATAGTTTTGGAAACAACTATTTATATATCTATTAATGTGTTTGTTTTCTGAGGTCCTGCCCTTAGGTCTCCATGTGTTAGGTTAGCTGGTCTCTAAAGGGTCCAAATGTGAGTGAGTGTGTGTGCCCAACAAGGGCTAAACACACTGTCTGTGTGTATGGATATTTATAAAATAATGGATAATTAGAATGTTTTAATGCAGCCAATCTAACTGCTTAATCATTGTGTTAACATAAAAAAAAATCATAAAATTACATTCTGTGTGTGGAATAAACAGTGTCAAATCTTTGTTAACCTTATTATGATCTATTAAATTCCAGCAAGACATACAACCCAAAAAAACAGGAAAATTATCTCCTATAAAAATACATCTTTTCCAACTCTTTGCATATTGTTTTGATTACAGTACATCTTAGTCAAGTCAGTCTTATACCCATACACAATATGTACCTGGTCTAAATTTGTTTACAAATCTGAAGTGGCAAAACCTCTTAAAAACTTTGCACCCTCATTCACGGAAGAGTGACCATAAATAGATGCTATTATCAGATCACTTTCACAGAGTCGCAGATGCAGAGCAGTAATAAACTCTGAAATAGTTCTGGAAGTGCAAATAGACTGATGCCTGAAAGTTTGTTAACCCATTAGAGAGTTTTATATTTCTAAAAAATATTACCTAAAGCATCCTCCGATATTCTCACAGGTCCTAAAAGTAGATAAAAATGCAATTAAACAAAATTAATTATACTAAGTAATGAGGAAAATGATCTAATTTGTACATTGACAATCCAGAAGGGTATTCAACAAATATTTTGAGACCAAAATAGAGCTTTTTGATTGAAATGAGAAGTGTTATGTCGGGAGAAATTCCAGAACATGAACCTTATCCCCTCTGTGAATCACTTGTGTTTGTACTGTGGTTTGGGTTGGAAGCTAATGTACAAGACTGATCAACAGCTACACAAACATTTAATTGTAGTCACTGCTGAGCAGGAGCTTTCTCTTGCTGAAAAATGAACGTGATCAATTACTCTTAAGACAACAACTTTTGAACTGTGAGAAGCAATATTATCCTGCACACCAAAGCATTAACAGACTGTTCACAGTGAAGCAGTACCACCAGCCAAAACGAGCTCCCAAACCATGACACCTCCACCTCCTAAATGGTAGCAGATGTTTTCACATTTGTACATCTCAACAGATCTCTGGAGGCATCTCTCTGGAACCATGACCATGCAACTCAAATAATGGTTTAACAGTATGCACAGATCTGCAAAACCACTTTAAACCAAACTATAATTCCATTTTGTACGTAATGTTTTATTCCCGACAGCAATAGCTTTTTTTTTTCATATCTTTTACACACAAAACCTGCATTACAACTGAAAATCTTCTGATTATTGTTCTTCTCATAAGAGTCTTGTTTTCTGCTGGCAATTCATGAAAGCTTTTTTTCTGTATTTGTGAACTACAAATATCAGCAGGTGGTCAACGCTGCTTGATGAGACTGTGGACTTAATTTTTTTCTGGCAACATCACTTTCAAAGACTTTCGAAGCATTGACCTATTCTGTTAGTAAATAACAGTGAATAAGGGATTTATTGTGCCTTTAGTCTCTTATAAAATTTAAAATAGCTGTCTCGGCAAAGCTGACCGTTTTTGTTTTCTGACAGCAACTCCTGCTGTTGTTTTTGGAGCAGATTTTCTCACTTGTTTACACTGGAACTCACAACTGTATATTGTAGATCTCTACCCGTAGAAACCCATCACTCCCGGTTCTAAATAGAGCTTCTTTGCAGGCTTGTGATAGACTGCTCAGGTTATCAGGCAATCCATGTAAGACAAAATGTTTGAGTTTGTTATACATTATAAATATTTACATTTTATTTCCATGTACAAAAAGACCATGTGAAGAAATTTCCCTGCTTCTAGCATTATCATACCCAAACAGTTCACTTTTTTCACAAATTTTCTGAAACTGTGTTAACCCTTTTATGTGTGGCTGTCACTATAGGCACTGGCTTTAACGTTAATTGCAATAGACGTATGCCTTGGCTTTTAAACGCTCTAATTATTGCAGACCCCAAGAGGACGCATGGAATTAATAAACAAGAAGTAAAAGACTGAAATCGGGTTTGCCCAGTTTAGAGAATAACAATTCATCATCTATTAACCTGGAGGGAAATATCTTGATTTACATTTTAATAATTCATCCATAAAAGGGCAAACATACACATTGCTTACATAAATTGAGGGATATTTTAAAATGGATATGAAGCGATTAAAAAAGGAAGGATTTTATTTTATTTCATTACACAAGATCATAAGAAAAGCAAATGAAAGCTGTATGATTACACAAATGGGATGTAAACTCAATTACCGTGATTGAGTAACAAGTGATATTCATGGGGGGTAAACGGAAGCATGTCAGACTGGACAAGAGTGCTACATGTTGACTGTTCAGTAGGGCGTATGATCACCTAAACTACACTGACAGTGATGGATATGACAGTCATAGACAGGATCAGGTTGTTAAGCAGTTTTTGTGGGATCCTCTTTATATTCATTTTGAAATATCATCATCAGTTCTTACAGAACCCTGCCTACAGGATGCTGGTGGCAAGACATGTTTGGTAGACTATTTTCAGTCCGGTGACTCTGAGGTGTTTAAAGTCCAGCAGCACTGATGTGCCTGATCCACTCATACTGAATAAACAAATAATGTTTATTGTTATAGCTAGAATGTAAACTTTAACCCTAAAGTAGATCATATAAAAGCTATTCAACTTTAACGATTTTGTTTCTTACGCCAACTTAAAAGCTTACAGCAATTAGAGCACAGAGTAAAAGGGGACTAATGAAGTATGTTGAAACAAATCTACTAGTGTCTGTAAATGATAGAACTACAAAGTGCTTGTATAGGCTAAAGTGTATGTAAAAAGAAGGTGTACCTAAGTGCATGACACAAACATTGACTGTAGAAGCCTAGCGGTTAAGGCACTGGTCTCGGCCCACCTCTGCCAAGCTTCCACAGTTGGGCCCTTAACCCAGGCCCTTAACGCAGCATTGCTTGAATTGTAGGAATATATATCAGCTGTAAGTCGCTATGGATAAAAGCGACTGTTGAATTATGTAAATGTAAATGTAGAAGAAAGTTTCTATGATCACCATCTACTATGTGCTGCTAGATGCTATGTGCTGATTAAAGAATATTTCTGGATGAAAGCATGTTTAAGCATAAGGCAAATAACGTGAATGTAATCAGAAATTAAGTACAGAAACAATAAATAACAAAAACAGAAACGTTTAAACCAAGTGTACAAGTCAATGTCTATTTTAGCACTTGTGCATAAAAGAGTTTGAAAATAATGAGCACTGATGCTCATCCATTCTTAGAGCTTGAGATGAATTGAAGATGTATTTGAAAGGGTTTTCCATAAAGAGAAACGTGGTGTCATGTCAATACCATGATGTTTTATTTCGTTAGTTCGTACCGTGTATTAAACAGGGACCAGATTACGAAACGGTATTATGCACCTCAATAACCCCGGTTTAAAGAGTAAGGGGGGCTATTTGTGCTCGACTGCACGGTGTTTGCCGTTCAACGGATTTATGGTCTCCGAAAAATTCCCAACAGCTGCCTCGCGCGCGCGACAGAATTGGCGCCCTACCTGCGCGCCTATAAACAAGATTGCTTCCAATAGCTCTCACCGTGTGCGTAAAGGGAAAGAAAGGCTAACAGAGGACCGGGTATGGTTACTGACAACTTCTGGTCCCATTAGTCAGTTGGATCGCTGATTCTGCCTCCACAGCTGCATACTTGAACTAATTGCACTTGTGGTGCTGCTGGTCGGAGTTAATAAGCTGTTTACCGAAACTGGTTTGGGAAATCAGTTCCAAATCCAATCTCACGTGCATTTTCGCGAATGGCACCTCTATGGAAAATAACGGAGTGGATAACACAACAAATAGATAAACACATTAAACGGGCACTTTGGGAACTACAATCACGAGTCTGTTCACTATGTAACGAACCTCTTCTCAGCTCGAAGTGGATCTCTCTTACACAGTGCACAACATACGCTGTGAAAGACGCATGGTACAGAAAAAAACAGGATAGTGTATAGAGAATGGGGAAATCCAGCCAACGCTTTCCCATGCGTAAAAGCGCAAAAAAACGCATTTACGCAAATCGGCTGTAATACGATCTAATTTGACAAAGGGGGCACGACTTTTCTTTTTTTCCTAAAGGATTTTCACCAGCTATCCATGACAGCATCTGTCGCATAGTTTCAGACTGCATTGAAACCTGCATAATATAGTCGAACACGTAAAACCAGACTATTACGCACCAGAATATGGAACACGCACCTGTTGTAGCCTATTATCACAAACTCAAAACTAAGTAAAATCACAACTGCACACAATGTACATTCAGGTCAAATTACCAACCCAAAGCAAACACCAAGAGTAGATGCTGGAATGATCAATGCTGTTTAAAGAAATCAATCAAAATACAGTATATGTATTATACAGTATAAGTATGGCGCGGATGTTTCGTGTTCAGATGCATCTGGTTGGTATTGTACACATTTAGTTCAGCCAGTTTTGCAGTTAAAATAGCTACGAACTGATCCGAACAAGTAGTAAGAGGAGAAACTATCTAAGCATCCAGATCGTTATAGCTTGGTCATGTCAGTTCAGGCGTGTAAAACGGAACGAATCGAAGGACGCCGTGCAGAAGCTCTATCGCTTGCTTACATGCTTGCTTGCTCTCTCTTTCACTCTCTCTCTCTTTCTCTCTCTCTCTCTCTCTCTCTCCTACACACACACACACACACACACACACACACACACACACACACACCACC
>JAVSBV010163611.1:0-14342 GCA_033117975.1 Parotocinclus spilosoma | reverse complement strand
CTAGCTTCAAAAACACTACGTCAAATTTGAAAAAACATTTGGAGTCGCAGCACGGCACAGTCAAACTTACAGAGTCTGTATTTTATTTTTTATATTATATTTTATATTTATGTTAAGTGAAGTCAAGAAAGACTTCTATTTTATAAAAACAATTATTTATGTTATGTTAAGTGAATTCAAGAGAAACTGTCTGTATTTTATTTCTTATAAAAACACTTTTTTTTCAGGAAATAGCTTTTAAGTTATCATGTTATATACATAGCTTTTATATATATATATAACTTGTAATCTAACTTAGTTACTTTTAAACTCAAGTAATCAGTAAAGTAACTAAGTTACTTTTTAAAGGAGTGATCAGTAATCATTTTTGCAGTAACTATACCAGCGCTGGTCCTAAATCCACCCCGTAGCGTAGCCTCCCCTCCCTCAGGTCGTTCTGCTGCAGCTTACGCTCCAGCTTGTCCCTGCGTTCATTTTCTCCCTCACAGCGTCTCTTCTTCAGCTCTGACTGCACCTGTTTAATGTCTTCTTTATCCCCTGACCTGAGAGCCCTCGTGTTTGTTCGGCAGATGTCTCAAAGCCTTTGTGATTCACGGCTTGTTTTAGGGGAAGCAGCGCACCGTCTTTGCAGTTCCTTTTTAGAAACATCCTCCCCGAGAGCCCAGCCAGAGCCTCTTCAGCCTTCCTAGTCTCTCGGTGTACTTTTCTGCATTAATGCTGCATCACAGAAGTTTAAATGACCTCGACCAAGGGTCCGGACCCGACCCCGTACCGTGATATAATCTGGCTTTTGGACGTGTTCCTCAAAAGTCTGGATGCTCCTTTTCTTTGTCTTTGGTCTAAAGATGAGCTCAGAGGAGTGGGCGGAGCTTCTGGACCACAAAACTTTTGTTTTTCTTGTTTTTTTTGTACAGTAAAGTTTTAAGCGGCGTTTGTGAACGTCACTCTGTGTTGTAGAGCTTCATAAAGGTTTAATTAAGTAATTCCTCACCCATGTGCCGAGGGAGCGAAGAGGGATCACCCCTCTTGAGTTTAGGCTTTTTAGGACTGAAATTCCTTTGCATTCTGAATCGTTTAATGATTTTACTCTCCGAGGGAGAAACATCTACACCAAATCCCTCCCTACCGTTCTTTGAGGAACATCGTTTTTTAACATTTTTTGGAGGCCTGAAATGCACGATGAGATGTTTATTAACAAATAAAGTGAACCATCTTACAATAATGCTGTCGAGTTCAGACAAACGCTCAGACACCTTCAGACCTTCAGACCTTCAGATCTTCAGACCTTCAGACCCGTGAGCCACAGTTACCGCATTGTTTGTGCCTATCTGTCCTTTCAAACCATCTATTCTGCATATTGGATGATTGGAGCTCATTTGCACCCCTTCCCGAGGTTAAACGGTGTGTGTTAATGTGCATCAGATCAGCGCTGCTCTTAGCATTACTCGTCCTGCTCCATTATTCCTGCACCTGACTGAACTCATCAATTCCTCGATGCCGCCGGTCTAATCAGCCGATCTTCGCTCTTTAAATGGCTGATGGGTGCGGCTGTGGGTCGGATGAAGATTTAAAACCTGAAACCACGCCGGGGATCTTCCGGCTGCCGCTAAAGAGGCGTAAAGGAGGCGCAGAACTGGGAGACGTTTAAATTTTTCTATTTCTTTTTCTCTTTCTCACTCATCATGAGGACAGATGCGGCTCAAAAGATGGCCTTACGACGGCTTCACGGTTTATCCTTCTTGACTACCGATTCTTGTTCTTGGTTTTGAATTCTGCACGCCAGAGTCACACCCTGGCAAAATATCATCGAACTGTCGTTATCGATAATAATTTAAAAAAGTCAAAAAACCCCAGAGAATGTCAAGATAGGATTTTTTTTTTTTTTTTAGTTCCAATATGCTGCTATATTATAAGAACTAGTCGTGACGTTCTGCGTTTGTTCTGTCTTGCGTTTGGGTGGGAAAGTAACCCCCCAACACGCTCCATGACACGTTCATAACGCTCCAACGCGGGTTCTAAAGTCTGAAACTGACAGACCGCGATGCTGCATGAACTTGAATGAGAGCCTGTTCTAATTGGGATGCATTTAAAGCAGGCTGACCAATCAGAGCTCGGTTGCCGGGCAGAACAACCCATCCTCATACAGTCCTACAATCCAAGCAATGGTGGATTAAGGGCCTTGCTCAGGGACCCAACTGTGGCGGAGGTGGGATTTGAACCCTGGACCTTCTGGTCCATAGTCCAGTAACTTAACCACTAGACCACCACAGTCCCACAATAAAAAAATAATTGGTGGGCTAATTGTATGAGTGGTAAGGGCGTCTGTTAAATGCTGTGAATGTTACAATTCAAGTAATGGTGGGTTAAGGGCCTTGCTTAAGGACCCAACTGTGGCAGTTTGGCTGAGGTGGGATTTGAACTCTAGACCATCACATCACAGTCCTCAATTCTTGTAACATATATAACATAACAGTGCCATTGCTGTACTAAAAATGGTATATCAGCAATTAATATCCAAGAAAGAGTCAACTCATGAGTAAAGCCACATAAGATCTACAGTCAGCAATTTTGTATTTATAAAGTGCATCTCTATGATATGTTCACTTCATGCACTGGCCAGTTTGTGTTGGTACAAGGAAGGTCTCTTTAAAACTGGCAAATGAATTTACACGTTCTAATAAACAATAAGCATTTATAAAATAGGTTCAATTCAGCAGAGTTTCACTACAAAATAAAGTGTGACACCTGGCCGCAAACACCTGCTATCAAAAAGAGACCCACATAACACACTGCTCACAATATTAGGGACAATTTCATTATGGGTGATTTCATTTTGAAATCCCATAATATTTATGAACGGTAAAGTATGTGCATAGCTATTACCATACATGTTGTTAATATTGTCAGAAGATGAAGAGGGGAGATCGTGTGATCATCACTCGGCACTGCAGCAGCAACCCCTGCTGTGCATTTCGATGGACTGATGTCATGTTCAGGATGTACTGACTCCTGGTTCCAGCCAGTTTAGAGATCCAGACTCCTCTGTGATCACGAATATGACAAGTGGGGACAAAAAGGAGAATAAACCCTCACCAAAAACTTTATTAGAAACAATATTCTAATAATAGATAGAGCTTCCATTTGCTCTCAAAACAACCTAGCTTTGTGGCGTGGGTTCCACAAGATGTTGGAAACTTTCCATTGAAATTCTGCTCTATGTTGGCACGAATGCATCGGCAATTTAGGTGTACTTTTACGCAACAAATATCCTGATCTATCTTATTCCAAACATGTGCTAATGGATTCAGATCTGGTGACCAGTAAGGACACTGAACTCAGTCATCTTCATGGAACCAATTTGAAATTACTGTTGCTGTGTGATCCTGATGGCAGCCTTTAGAAGATGGGTAAATTGTGTACACCTCAAGGTTTGATGTGCTGTGTATTTTGAGATCCTTTTCTGCTCCCCACTATTTTAAAGGCAGAGTTACCGTAGCCATAATTCATTAGCTTCTCTCAACTAGGTTACTTCAGTCATCAAAACTGCTGCTCACTCAGTGTTTTTTCTTTATTGCGTTATTCTGAGACTGTCGTGTGTCAAAGCCCCCAGGAGATCAGCAGTTATACAAATACTCCAAAAAGACCATGCCACAGTCACTGAGGGTTGAAATGAAAATTAGCTGAAGCAGCTGGCTAGTATCGGCACGATTTTACATACCGCACTGCTGCCACCCAGTAGGCTGATCAGATAATTGCAGAATAAAAGGTGTACAGATGCTACTGCTCAGTGTATGTTTGTGGGTGTATGTACATACGTATACATACACCAATCATGTTATGACATGCACTTCCCTTTTTATACAGGCATGGTCCATTTTTATCAGTTCTGTTTTTCGTATAAATATGCACTTTGTAGTTTTGTTGTTACTATTACAGATTGTAGTCCATCATTTTCTATACACATTTTTTTAGTCCCCCTTTGTTCTCTAATGATCAGGTGTTATTTGGGTGTCACTGCAGTGCTGAGAATGATCTATCACTCAAAGAGTACCTGATCTGATTAGTGCTGTTGTGGGGTCATTAACCTAAGCATTCTGTAATTGTAGAACTACAAAGTGCTTCTACATGGTCAGTGTAACTGATATAATAGGAAATAAGTGTAGAAACAAGAAGGTGTATCTAATAGTGATTGATGAGTGTATATGTATGCATGTGTATATCTCTGTATTGTTTAGGTGTGCAGGTCTTTGCCCTGTATAACCACGCTGTAGTGCTCTCTGGATCGCCACGGTTCTACTCACTCCGAATTCCGCTGCAAGTCCACAAGGAGGCAGGGCTTATCACCACAGTTAATGCACACTGGCTTGATCACATGACACAGCACTTCAGAAGAGGAGCCCAACTTATTGATGGCTACTTTCACCTGAGTGATGACACTGGTAAATGTCCATCTAAACACTATAGCAACTACAGGTAGTCTCTATTGTATGATTACCTTACTTGCGATATTTTGACCTTTTCTTTGACTTGATCTTTTATGGAATCTGATAATAAACATAAATACACATTTATCAAAAACCATACTCTGAATGTGTAATTTTTCCAGGAACATGAAACATAGGCTGCTGAAATGGAATAATGAAATAGTATGTACTAGATCGCCTGGTAAGGCAGTTTGGTATTTCAGTGTGCGGGATGAACGAGTGTGCAGCATAAACAGAATACTGCCTCCCCACTGTCTGCCATTTTTTCCTGATTAATAGTTTATATCTTAAAAAGACAGAATGTTTGCTTTTGTTTGATCTGTGTTCCATCTTTCATTATAGAGGTTTCCCTTTTTATTTTTCCACAGAATCTTCCACTAATGTAGAGATTGTGTTCATCTTCCAGAGTGCATCTGATGACATCATGACAACCACAACCTATGATGCCATTGTGGTTGAACAATGGACAGTCATTGACGTGAGACATTTTTATTCCGCAAGGGTCTCATTAATTTTGTCTGGATTTGTCTTGGTTGAACAATACGTAAACATTATTTTGAGATCTGGTGAAAACGGTCACAGATTGCACCTTCTGAAAGCGAAAAAACAGATTTTACTCTCTCTTTTTCTCTCTCTTGCTCTCTCTCTCTCTCTCTCTCTCTGCAGGGTGTTGCAGTAAAAACAGATTACATCCCACTGCTCCAGTCTCTCGCTCCATATGGTTGGAGGCTTATGTGTGTGCTGCCCACTCCCATAGTCAAAACAAATAGGTAATTTCTTGCCACTTAATCAGTGGCACCCGAATCTCAAGGTTCAACCACTCCGGCAAACATTATTGGACAATCAGACTCTAAAATTCTCATGAAGAAGTCATTAGCATCTAAACTGAATTATTCAGCAGTTAGTTCCAACCTCACAACTTGATTGGTGGAGAAGAGTTCTCACTGTGATGATATTTGTGATATAGCAGGGCTTTTTCACACAAAAATGGTATCACTCCACCGAAGCCTAGCCAAGTAGCCACAAGCTTTATGCACAGATATAACATAATAACGAAGTAAACTTAAGAAATCATTAAATTATGTCGTTACATTATGAATTTTATGTATTTGCACTTTGTAAAAATTAATGTTACACGGCAGTATTATAGAACCATTTTGTAGCATACTCCTGCTTAATACCACACATGGTACTCTCCGAGTTATAGTGTGTTCGTTTGTTCATTTCCAAATGTTTTTGGAAACATTTTTGCCACACATACATACATGCATACAAAATGTGTTGTTTGTTGCAGTGATGGCAGCCTGGCAACTAAGCAGATTCTCTTCCTCCAGAGACCAGTCCTGGTCCGCAAGAGGAGAGACTTTATGGTGAGCACATCACATACTAACATGTAAATTTACAGAATTAGATTTTTTTGGTACTGTGTAAAATCGGTTGGGTATTTCATGCCTATTGACCAACTTAGCAGATCATATAGAAAACCATTATATATATATTATATATTATGTGCTCTTTGTAGGTATACAGTACACTACAGCCCATTGTGTTTAGATGGTGATTCAATGTTTTTCTATTTGATTTATAATCAAAACTCAGTAGGTGATTTATGTCTTTAAATGGATAGGATAGGGGTGGGAATATGCATAGCTACAGATAGTTTACCCTAAGGGACTGAAAACAGGTAGGCACCATTTAATGACCACCTTCTGTGAAACAGGTCACTGAGCGAAACGGACGTTGACCGGACATTCTTGTGAGCACAGTCTTTTTATGCTACTGTAATGGAAGTACAAGGGTACAGATACTTCTGAATACAGGAGTGATTGAAATGACCTTTGTTTGATTGCAAGCCATAAATGTATTATTAGACAGTATTACAAACAACACAAGATCTGCCAGATGAAGCAAAGATTCAACACGTGAATGTGACTTAGTTTATATATACTGCTTACAAAACGTAATACTTCAAAATGAAATATCCCCTAATTAAATCTCTTCTAATTTTATGAGCAGTGTACAACCCCAATTCCAATGAAGTTGGGATGTTGTGTAAAACAAATAAAAATAGAATACGATTATTTGCAAATTCAAAATGTGTTGCACATTATAAAGTGCAAAATGTGACAATGGAGACCCCGGACTGTGAAGCAACTGAAGTTGTAAATCATGCAAAAATGAGAAAGAATTCCACCTACAAAGCTTTAAAATTAGTGTTCTCTGTTCCCTAACGATTATTGAGTGCCTTTAAAAAAAGGTGATGCAACACAGTGATAAAAATGCCCCTGTCCTAACTTTTTTTGAAACGTGTTGCAAGAATCAAATTTAAAATTAGTAAATATTTGCATAAAACAATTAGGTTTATCTGTTTGAACATCATATTGTCTTTGTAGTGTACTCAATTGAATATGGGTTGAAAAGGATTTGCAAATCATTTGCAACTGTATTCTGTTTTTATTTATGTTTGACACAATGTCCCAATTTAATTGGAATTAGGGTTGTAGTTATCCATGGCATAAAATAACAAACAAATCAGTACCACATACTTACAACAGGACATAAAAAAAAAAAAAACACCTTTTATTGCTTGTTATAAATAAACAAAAAAAAATTATTAACTTAAACCAAAAATGTTTCTAAACACATCAATCGAGTTAGAACAGTCCCAGTCCAAACTTGAGCTAACAAACAAGCGAGGACGTGAGCTATGCTGCCAATTGTTTTCAGAGGAAATATAAATCATTTAAAAAAATATATGTCTAGCAACTTTGGATATTACATAAGACTTCATCGTTAATGCACACAGATCAGATGACCATTAAATGGCACATACCCATACATTTAAACTGTAGATACACATAAGGTAAAGCTGAATCGATCTAATACGCTAGAAATTGACTGTCAAGGTGCAGTATCAGAAATACTGTAGCAGTGTTTACATGTCAGTGTTTACTCAATAGCTGGTGTTTGGTGCAGCACACAATTTCATAGTGTATATAGTTTAGCCTGTGTGTGTAACCAACATGCAAAACAGAAAGACTGGATTAAGACACACAATCTTTTAACATGTTTGTATGTATTTTTTCAACAGCTTCAACTCAAAGGTCACAGCAAGAAGAACTTGCACTGTAAAGAAAAAGTAGGCGAGGAAATACTGAGTGCTTTCTCTGCAGCACCAGTGATGGAGAGGAGCATGAAAGAGAGAGAGAACTTGATGAAATATCAAGAGGAGGTGCAGAATGTGCAGAGAATGAGAGAGAGCCCTGAGAGAAATCACAACCCAAGGACTTCACCTAGTAGTTCTCAAAAAGTAAAGAAAGAATTCAATCATGTAAGCACCTTTCAGGAGGCTAAGAGCCGTGTCAAGTGTGGCACATGTGAAGTTAGGCAGTCATTTACGGAGCGAGCTTTGTTCTCTGGAGTGTGCTGAGGCCATACACATATACAGTTAATTCTGGTTAATCGGACCACATCGGGACACGATCGTTTTGGTCCTAATAGCCGGCTTGTCCGATTAAAAAAAAGACGGGACGTGCTATGTAACATATTAAATGTTTATTTAACCTTTATTTTGTGATATACATGTATAGCAAACATACAAACAAGAACTACTGTTGCTTACGAACTTTGGTAATTGAAAAATACATTTGCAAACAAGTTTTTGAAACAAACTTTCATCTACAACACAATGTATAGGTACTCAACATGCAAAGCATAATACTGTAAAACGTAGGTTCTTAAGGTTCTTACTAAATTCCAGTCAATGTTTGAAGAACTTATCCAGTGTGATCTGACGCACTTTTGCAGCGGCTAAGTGACAACTTGTGGCTTCTTTTTTGTAGGAAATGGAAATGGTAGGCAAAGTCCTGTAGGTGGAAGTAGAGTGCTGAGGAGAAACTCTGGAGTTTTCGGGTAGTGATGCCAGAGACGAAGAGTTTCTTTGGTAACCACGGATATTACATATTTCTTATTCGCTCTTACGTTCATGTATATAATAGGATATGTTTCGGTACTTTAGGATTTGGCCCGAATATGAGGCTGGTCCCATTAACCGGTGGTCCTATTAACCAGAATCGACTGTATATCTTGATCTGCCCAAAATGCAGCTTACCTCATCATGCTAAAGCCCAATGCTGAGTGGCATGAAACTGCCCAGTCAGCACAGTCGTGTGTGCATTCCGAATTTAAAACTGTTTATATACAGTGGGGAAAATAAGTATTTGATACACTGCTGATTTTGCTAGTTTTCACACCTACAAAGAGAGGTCTGTATTTTTATCACAGGTATACTTCAAAAGAAACTTAACCCATACAGAGACAAAATACAAAAAAATCACATGCAAATTAATGATTTAAAAATCATTTTATTGCATGAAATAAGTATTTGATACAATAGAAAAACAATATTTGGTACAGAAACCCTTGTTTGCAATTACAGGTCATTGGCCAGTTCCCCCTATGTAGTTCTGAGCTGATTCCTGATCTTTCTCAGAATTGTCCTTACCCCATGAGGTGAGATCTTGCATGAAGCAACAAACCAAGGAAGACTGACAGTTATAGTATGTTTCTTAAATTTTCTAATAATTGCGCCAGCAGTTGTTGCCTTCTCACCAATTTAGCTCATTGTTTGTAGCCCATCCCAGCCTTGTGCAGGTCTACAAATTTGTCCCTGGTGTCCTTTGGTCTTGTGCATTGTGGAGAGGTTGGAGGGTGATTGATTGAGTGTGTGGACAGGTGTTTTTTTTACACAGGTAACGAGTTCTAACAGGTGCAGTTAATACAGGTAATGAGTGCAGAAAATGATTATTTTTCAGAATTTTCTTCTTTTTTAATTACAGACCTTTTCATTCTTCATGTGGGGAAATGCAATATCAGCAGTAAATCAAACACTTATTCTCCCCACTGTATATGGTTGCATTATTCAGTTACATGGTGTCCCATTACTTTTTCCAGCACAAAGGGAGAAATGAATGGTGGCAAAAGAATGGCTGATACACTCTCCTGCTATCATGAAACTAAATATTGTGTCACAGATGTTGCAAAACTATCTCTGCAAGTATATAGAGGCATAATGTGTACATTTTGGCAAGTGTTATAGAGTAATGCACAAAATAGAAGTCTCCAGAATGATAAAAAAAAAAAACAGTGGTGGATGAAGTACAGAACTCTTGGACAGGTACCACTAATAATTTGTTCCAATAATAAAGAAGTCCCTTGTTTAAGTTTCCACTTCTAGATGTATGCAAGTATTACAATTACTATGAAGTTATATCATTATTTTTGATTAATAACAATTAGCATTCTGTCTGACTAGTGAAGGTTGAAAATATGCTAACCTCTACATTAATCTACATGAAGGGGACTGAAACAAGGACAAAATTATGTGCACACCAGAAGCCAAAGTAAGCCTTCTGGCTAAGGGTGGGACAATGATTAAAAGTCAGCTATTTTCTTCTTTCTTTTGTAGGCTCACTCAGCTTGTATGCTGTGATCAAAAATATCAAAAATTATATTCTACATACTAACAAATACTTAATACTTTTGTTACTGCCCAACCCTGATATGATGGATTCCAAAAGGTTTCATTACAAATATACTCACCAAACAATAAATCAGTTCTCATGACTAAAACCTAATAGTGTGCAATACCACTGAACCCCTGATGAGACCCGTTTTCCACACATCGATTAAGACGTTCATTAATGTGTAAATCCTGTCGTACATACCACAAGTTTTTATAGCCTTTTTTATTTAAACTTTGTGCAGCATCATCTGCAGGAGCCTGAAGTTACTACTACTTTACCCATGCAAGGTGGGATTTTTTTTGTCCAGGGAAATATAAAAGAGTTGGAAGACTTGAGTTACAGGACATGACTTGGAGTTGAGACTTACTTGACTAACACTGATAAAAGATTTGACTTTGAATTGGACATGATAGGGTGATTTTTACTTCAGCGCACGAAAACTCGATAACCTATCATCCACAGGAAACCAACAGAGCCAATTGTACAAAGAAGCTTGTTACATGCAAGCGGCCTGTTTAAAATAAAATAGTTTGATTTGGACTCAAGGAATGTGTTGATGATATTAGTAAAAAAAAAGTAATATTACCTCTAAGATGAGTTACAAATGTAATTGTTCAAAATTAGATTCAACCCTTTATGATCGGTGTCTTTTTACTGATTTAAATATGTAAACTGGAATTAGTGAATCATTATTTTATATAACTGGAGTATTTTATATAACTTGACTTATAGCAGGGACTTGACTTAAGTTACTTGAAGATATATTTTCCTCCATTGTCACCTGAATTCAGAAACATCAAACGTTATTTGGAATACTTTAAATCATGCTGGGGTAAAATGGAGCACCACATTTGCATAAACTTGTGTAGTCCATGTCAGTTGTCAGAGTAAAATGTAAAACATAACAGACTTTTGGAAAAAATGAAATTTGGTATTGCAATCGCTTAGAAACAAGCTGCCAAGACCCATTTGTGCAACCTAAACACTTCAAAAATATTGTAAGTCAAAACTACAGATTTTACACTGAAATGCTTTGAAGTGTAAAAGCCTGAAATAATAGCTTGAGTAAATAAATACTCAAATGATACCCAATTACAGCAATTAAGTAAATGTATTTTGTTACTGTCCACCACTGGTAAGACCACACCACCCTGCTGCTGATTATTGTCCAACAGCTTCATGCTCAGTCATGCATTTTTTGTCCTGGTATGGGATGTGTAAAAAAAATACGATTAAATAAAAATGTTATCTTATTTCTATAGAGAATTATGTTGAGTTCAACTGGGCTACAAGCAAGTATGTTGTGAATGTTAATGATGAATATATTAACAGGGGAGTGTCTTTATTTTTGTTCAGAGGAACTATACTATAAAAATGGCTATTAGTGTACCACTTAATGTAGAATTTAATGAGCAATGCAGTAATGTCTGTCTGTATATTAAAGTTGAATTAAAAAAAGATTTTTCTAGCTGTGAAATGTCAGTCTTTGACTCTCAATCTTCCTGTAGAAACACACTATCTTCAGCAAGAAAAACAAGGTCCAACATCAAAGTAGGCAAGGTTGTTTTTAATGCCTTTTTTAAAAAAAAACTAGTACATGGGTTATAGCAACAGATGACCAAATCATTTCTGTAACCTCTAGTTTATATCGTAGAATGAAGTTATTTGATGATAACCACAATGCCACTCAAACAGCTGCTGCTATAAATAATCAGTGAGCAATTTGACTTTAAATAAAGTACATTAAATGACTAACTATATATTAAAACTGATAACCAAAGAACTTATGCTTGCTGTGTAAAAACATATGCAATGTCTGCATAAAATCCCTAAAACAACATAAAGGCATAAGTTAGCACGTGTGTGCCAGCATAAGCTGTTGTGGGCAAAGGGTATTGCACAGACGAGAGTGCTGCAAGTTGTGCATTCAATCTGTTTCAGCCCCATATCTGACCTCTGAGGTACCTTATGGGCAGTAGATATCTACCACCACTTCTCATACATGATTTTGTCCTCAGACAGGCCAATACACTGCAGGTTTGCACTCACACACTCAGTCATGGGCGGTGGGCCACACAGGTAACACAGCGTATGCTCCGGGTTTACGCGACGCCTCAATGCCTCCTGTGATATCCTTCCACCTGCAGAGTAATAATAAGTCAATTATGAAAATGTTCCATCGCAGAGGGGCTTCATTAATTCAGAAATACAGAAACATCTCCATTATAATGCATGTCTATCATAACATCAGACATTTCAAATTCATCTGGGGCAGGTTGCACCAAAGGGGCACAAGTCAACTTTATGGCCATCAGTTTAAGGCATGTGCCAGAAGTATAAGGTACACGCCAATCAATTTAAGGTTAAGGGCTTATCATTGGCACTGACACAATCCATTACCTTAACCACTGCATATACTGTATATACATATAGAGGTATGTGCCGCTTAACTACAGTTCTACCAGTCTGGTCGTTGACCAGACATTGCCATAGTCACAGTCATATTATGCTACTGTAATGTAAATATAAAGGACATATTTCACAAGAAAACTGCACGCAAACAATATATAAATGCCTTGTTATACACGTGCTAAACCTTTTCCGATTGATGGACTTGAAGATGAAACAAAAACACGAGTAAATGTGAACCATTATATACACTGCTCACAAGAATTTTTGTGAGCAGAATAATTATAGATGACAGAAAGAATATACGGAGGGGAAACAAAGGGGTACTACTTTCAATAGTAGTGCACAAAGACTAATGAATGCTATTTAGAGCTTTGATTAAAGTAGTGAAAAGCCATGAAAGTAATTTACACCAAAAAGTCTCTAAACACATTAAATGACTTAAATCAGTCTCAGACTTAAATCAGTCTCTAGTCCAAAGGTGAGCCAACAAGCAAGTGAGTTACCTACACACACAATTATTAGAACGGTTAAGACATCATCACTGAATTGATCAGACGTTGATCAGATTTTTGTTAAAAGGTGCATTTCTGTGCTGTGGCCCACAGTGAAAATCCAATAATGATTACATTCTCAGCATTTACATTATCCAGAGCAACTTAAAAGTTGAACAGTTTTACAATCCATGAAAATGTACCTTCACCGTAAGTTTATTTTACAGATGGTGCAACTGATGTCTGGGTTGCATGATGTATTTGCAGACGTCCATGCATCTGGTCTAAATGTAAAATGTGAGACTCACTGGTTGCATAGGGCTGAAGGTCCTGCTCGATTTCAAAATCCTGTTGAGTCACATGGAAGTCGCAGGAGAATTTATCTGGAAATTCCTTACAAACGCTAATGATACTGTTCTACAAAAAAAATACATACAAATCAATTAAATTTAACCCTATTGGTTAACAAAACCTTTAGTGTGCACTTTATTTCACATGCACTCACCTTGAACAGTAGTTCCCCAGTGTCCTTGGCACTGTAACAGAGGTGTATATGTCCAGGAGTGTATGCATTGGGCAGTTGCAGCAAATCAACGCAATGCATTAGGATGGAGTATAGTGGGTTAATACCAACACCCCCAGCAACCAACAGCAGGTCCCCTGCAGGGTCAGATGGTAAGGGGTCGAAATAAAATTCACCCCCAACTCTCACTTCCACAGGGGCACCGACTGTACACTAAAAGTGTGAGAGCATAAGAGATTTGTCCACATTTAACTCAATTCTTTACTTCAAATTCTACTGCACCTGAAGTAAGACCAAAATATGCAAACTAGTGTCACTTTAAAGTTACTTAAACATTTGACTTGACAAAATTAACTGCTAATCTTACAGGTTCACATAATTTTACAATTTACATGTACGTAATTTATCAGAAACACAGCAGACTTACAACTGGTAGAAACTTGCAATCCAAGCAATTGTGGGTTAAGGGCCTTGCTCAATGACTTAAAAGCGGGAGCTTGACAGAGGTGGGACTTGCAGTCTGTCCAGTACTATATTCACTAGGCTACCACTTACAGATTCATAACACTGGATATCTGGAACAGCTTTAGTTATAAAATAAATAGTTTTTAAACCAAATAGCAGCTTGTACATCATTCAACTGAACAGCTTGATAAATGAAAATCTTTTGAAAATTTATAAACACTGGATACTGAATGCACAGACAAAAATCCTTTCTTTTTTCTTCAATTTTTAAGCTTTAATTTAGCCAGACGATTCATTAAGAACAAATTTACACAGTATTTACTGTGGTGGCCTGGCAAGCAGCATATGCCAGTTGTGGAAAGAGAGGCACAAAAGGCACACGACACACAAGGCACACGACACACAAGTCACACGACACACAAGGCACACGACACACAAGGCA
>JAVSBV010163600.1:5000-14344 GCA_033117975.1 Parotocinclus spilosoma | reverse complement strand
CTCTCTCTCTCTGTCTCTCTCTCTTTCTCTCTCTCTCTCTCTCTCTCTCTCTCTCTCGCTCTCTCTCTCTCTCTCTCTCTCTCCCTCTCTTTCTGTCTCTCTCTGTCTCTTTCTCTCGCTCTCTCTCTTTCTGTCTTTCTCTCTGTCTCTCTCTCTTTCTTTCTCTCTCCGTCTCTCTTTCTCTCTCTGTCTCTCTCTCTCTCTCCATCTCTCTGTCTCTTTCTCTCTCTGTCTCTCTCTCTCTTTCTCTCTCCATCTCTCTGTCTCTTTCTCTCTCCGTCTCTCTCGCTCTTTCTCTCTCTGTTTCTCTCTGTCTGTCTCTCTCTGTCTCCCTCTCTCTTTCTTTCTGTCTCTGTTTCTCTCTGTCTTTCTCTCTTTCTGTATTAAGGCTAAATCACTATCTTCCTCACTTGCTACTGTGAATGGTGTCACTAATGATTTTACACCTAATGCTACTCATCTTAGTATTATGCTACTAGAATCTTAGTAATGAATCTGGCTGTGTGGTCTGGTTCCTCTCAAGGACCTCCTTATGCATCTCAGGGAACACATTTCCACTTGTTTGCTCATTTGGGGTCTAAACAACTTGTTTTACAACTTCTTTGCAATACTTGCGCTGTATACACAAAATAGAGCAGAAAATGATAGTATACTGACAGAAACTAATGTGTAGGTTTTTAAGAACCATATCTGCCTAGAATTGCTGCTATGTTTTCTAAAACCCTAACCCTAACCCTAGGCCATCACCATAGTGAGAAAAATTGTTGTCTTAATGTTACTAAAATCAGGGCTCTAGTTAGTGGGATCTTTGTTGCATTTTATCCCTGCTTGTTCTGGTCTCTGAGTATCCAGAGAAAATCCCATGCACACACAGGCAGGCTGCCATCCTGACCTACAGTGTATATATTTTGTTTCTATTCTAAATATAAAATAACCACCAATGTATGGAAAAAAAACATAATGGAACAAGTTAAAATTAAGTTTTAAGTTAAATCTGTTTACACATATTGGAAAAGGTGGACAAATTTTATTTAAGAGACTGACTTTTTAAATATAATTTTATATCATTGTACACACTGTGGCTGTAGCCAAAAGCTGCTTCTCTTTCTGAGCCATTATTCGACAGTGTTTCTTCTAAATTCACAGAAACATGCTGCAAACATTATTTATACGCTCACATATATTAATAATGAATAA
This sequence comes from Parotocinclus spilosoma, assembly GCA_033117975.1. NCBI lineage: Eukaryota > Metazoa > Chordata > Actinopteri > Siluriformes > Loricariidae > Parotocinclus > Parotocinclus spilosoma. The sequence goes on along the minus strand of JAVSBV010163600.1, from coordinate 13,147 downwards.
AAAAAATCAATAGTGCAGTTAAAGTATTTGAGCATAAAAAAAGATCTTTAGATGTTAGGTGTCACACTTTAGTCTTTCAATCGTGTTTTCAGAGTGTATGAAAGGGTCAAATAAGATATGATAAGATAATTCTTTATTAGTCCCAAAGTTGGAAAATTCAAAAGTGTTTCAAAAGCAAGGGATAACAAGGCACTCAGCACAAAAAATAGACAAATAAACTGTACAGTATATACAATATGAATAATAAAAATTAAGAACTCTTAAGATTGTATTGCACAATATGAAATACTGTTTTTCTGTAAGTGTGTGTATATGGTCCGCTGTGTTATGTAAATACATACAATATACATATATACATATACACACATATATTTACATATACATAAAATGGTCCTGCATCTTATTCCTGTGCCACTACCTGTCAAATTTTTTTCTCTCGTACATCCCATCACCAGCATGTCTGGAAGTGTGAAACACATGAACTCTGTGTTTCTGAATCCCAGTCGGCTCTGATAAGAATTGAATCAAACAGGCTAGCTGAAGTTTGCGCAGACCCCGCCTGCTATATACTGGAAACGCGCCTCGGCTTTCGCGCATGCGCAGTGTTTGGTTTTTAAAAATCGGAACGTAGGAGCAACATGGTGCTGCGGAGCACAGAAAATGGGGGATAGCAGTAAAAGCAAGAGATGCGTTCATTTAAATGCTCTTCTCTCATCGAATCAGAAACGCAACTGCTACAAACCGTGGTGGTTTAACACCAGCGTGAAATATGCCTGTTAAATTAATTTTAGAGTAACTCATAAGCTGCTGAAGCGGTTGTTATTGTTTTTCCTATGCTCATTCTGCTAGCTAGTTAGCATTTAGCAAACAGCTGCTATTTGAGCAATACTGCGGCTTAAACTGAAGGCGAGCACCAGCTAGAGAGGAGCGAAATTGCCTTTAAATCAACGCGGTTTATGCACTTTCGTTTATTATTATGTTTTTTAGAAACCGTACTTAGCAATGCACGATATTCAGTTGCTAGGCGGCTAACCGAGTTAGCACGCTAATTAGCCTGCTTGCTGGGCAGTGTTGAGCAGCATCATGAAGGATTTGCTTCATTGTTTCCCAGGAGATCCGGCTGAGAGACGATGGATTTAGTGGTTATATTTTATCCGCTGTGATATGCGTGCTGAACTTGACAGGTTAATAACTTTGGCTTTGGCTGTTAAAGCTATGATTTATTCTTTAGCTTGTTCTGTTCATAATGAATATGAGGACTGATTCCATCTCTAACGTGGGACTACATTCAGAATCGAATACATTTTACCTGTCAAAAGGAGGAGCAGGACACACACTTGTCCCAAGAAATTCCCACAGTTTGGTGACAGAAACGCGGGACTCTCTCGGTGTTGCTCTGAAGAACCCTGGACAGCGTTTCATTAAATCAAGAAAGCTGGACAAGGATCCGGTTGGGAAAACTGCTCGGCCTTTACTGCCGGTAGGACTGAACAAAGCTGTTGCTTCAGGAGCCAGTCCCGAGAGCTCAAACACACTCACATCTCAAGCCAAACCAATGGGGGCCGAAGGAACCCCTGTTAAAACGAAATCTCCACTTGGACAAACAACCACTACTGATAACAAGGCAGAATTAATCTCCATAAATTCCTCAATGTCCAACTCCAGAGATTCTGCAAGTGACAGAAGCACAAAGGGGCTGGAGACCATGGGGGCTCACAGCGAGGCGTCTCACGAAAACGCCGAAGGTAAAAGAAAGATCCTGAGGAAGATGCCTGGCCATCCCAATTCGCAGGCCAACTGCCTTCATCAACTCCTCCTGTTTCAGCTTGACCTGATAGAGGAGCAGCAACAGCAGTTACAGTCCAAGGACAAGGAAATAGATGAGCTAAAAGCAGACAGAGACACGGTATGTGATGTGAAATTAATCTTGTACCAGTTGCGTTTACCGCTGAAGATTGGAACTTTACATAGGAGTCAGGTACTGAAATTAAGACTGAAATTATTTATTTGACCACTTTTTATATTTTAATGTCACATCTTATAACAGCTGCTGGCAAGGATTGAGCGGATGGAACGACGTTTACAATTGATGAGTAAGGAACCACGTGACAAGCGTCTCTTTCAGCCTTTAGAGCGATGGGTCCCAGATACTGATGACTTCTGGGATTCCGATTTGGGAGACAGCCCACAGACACCCACACACAAAGCCTCTCCGTTCAGTCGTATGAACAAGGCACAAAAGAGGTTTGGGAAAAACAACAACAAATGCCTTTTTCGATCTTTCAGTTGCTTTTGCAATATGCATCATATGAATGTTTTCCTCTTTAGGAAATGTGGCTTTTTGGACGCCAAAATGCAGAGGTCACAGGGCAAGGTTTCTAGGTTAACTCCCCAGAAGTTTGACACTGGCTCAAGTTCACCATGTCAGAGGGAACTGCGGAACACAGAGACACCTGAGAAGACAGCACCAGGGAGGTCATCCAGTCAGATCGAAACAACGGCCGATGGGGAAGATGGTGAAAATGTAGACTTGCCATACATGACAACAACAGAAATGTACTTGTGCTGCTGGCACCAACCACATGTATCTCTGCTCTGTGAGGCATCCCCCAAAAAAGAGGAGGATGTTGTCCGTAGGTTCTTTAAATGTGTCTTTGTTACTTACAGCATTTAAAATGTAGGCAATGATATAACTAGTGTACGTTTAAAACGTTCCACAGTGCCATCCTGGCGGGACAGCACCATTGAGCCTTTGAGAGAGGAAGATGCTTATGACATCTCTGAGGTGAGAAAATGTTTTCTGCTTTTTTTTCTTAAATTATGTTGCTGTCAGTACATTTAGCAGATCACAGCTGCTACACTGTTATTTATCTGTAAACTGCAGAATCTTGAGGATGGGGCCTTTCTGAAACGGCATTCAAAGCTAGAGCTGGATGAGAAAAGAAGGAAAAGGTAAGGTTTTATAGGTATTTTCATTAGTAGTGATACACAGGAAAAAAAGGGGAAACTTGGAATTAAAATTTGATTTGGAATATATTTGAAGCTGGAATTTCCCCATAAGAAGTAACGTAAATTAATTAATCCATTCCTGACAGAAACAAATTTTACACCTATATTCATATGGAATTAATTATTAAAACATTAATAAAGCAGGTGGATGTAATAGAATAATAATGATATATAGACATTAATTAAGTGAAAAAATTAAACTTCATAGCCATTGAGGAGAGTTTTTCACGTCTTGTCACTTTGACAGAGGCAGTGTGACTGAGGATGTCTAAAATCGCTCCATGTAGATGACTTACAAAAAGTAAAGGCTATTTAATGCCCCTATTTTTTATGAGCAATATATAATATGCATATGACTAAATCCCCATCAAATTCAAAAGAAGAACTAGGGTGCAGAGTATGGTATGCATACCACAAACCTCAAGTGCAGAGCAGTGAAGTGAGGGTATTCTATATTAAGATGACATACATACAGTTTCAGTGGTTGTATGGAGAATTCAAGCCTTTGGTTTCTAAAACAAATCCTGTGTAATGTTTGAATTAGACCCTGTGTCTGTGGCTGAAGATGTCCTGTTGCTTTGAAGCATAGCAGGTGGATGGCTGCAGCCATTGTTCATCCAACACAGCACTTTGGCTCCTACTTCTCACAGACAGGGGACTCTCTGAACTTCTTTCCGGTGCATCTCTAGCCATTAGAGAACCCTTTCTTTTTTAGATGCCCATTTTGTTTTTGCTGTGCGTTGAGTTAAACTTTTATCAGATACAATATAAAATATTAGTACTTACCAGATGGTCCACTTCACCTAAAAATGTCCTCAGATACTGGTGTCCTGGTCATCCCTAGGTTCAGGCTGTCTACCTTGCTAGCAATTCTTTTAGTGCTGCCACTTGGTAGCTCTGGAACTCTATTGGGAGACTCGAAGTCTCCCAAAAACGAATGTCTGCTCTAAGCATTTCTTCCTTCTATATATTTACTGTACTTATTACCTCTGTGACCTTGGGTATTGTGAACGGCCCTATACAAGTCTGACTTATCATCTTTCTCTAGATGGGATATTCAGAGGATACGAGAGCAGCGTATGCTTCAAAGGTTGCAGCAACGCATGGAAAAAAGAAAGTTAAATCTCCAGGAGTGTGAACCAGAGATATCGTCCTTTTACCCTGATATCGATGATGGTATGATAAATGCTTGATTTAAAACTTTTCTATGGTTTTAAAATGTGGTAGAAGACTACACAGATCTTCTTTTTCTTATGACTGCTATTTCCCCACAGTTAACTCAATTGTCATTACACCTTTTCTGCCTGTTGTGGCCTTTGGACGACCTTTACCCAAACTTACTCCACAGTAAGTGCATCTTGTTTCATTGGTAGTAAAATGACACGTTCTGAAAGTTTTTTTGATTCTTCGTTTGTTCTTTTTATACCAAAAGGAATTTCGAGCTGCCCTGGCTTGATGAACGAAGCCGCTGCCGCATAGAGAATCAGAAAAAGCAAATTCCTCATAGGACCTGTCGGAAATAAGGCTCCTCACACAAGCTGAGCATACCGATTGAATGTTGACTATTGTAAAGTGAGACTGCATGATACTTGATCGATTTCATGATTCTGTGTGAGTTTACAGTTAAATTGTAAATAGTTTGCCATGTAACATGAGAAAATGGCAGATTTATTTATATTGCTACTTATTGGGACAAACCCTTCCTTAGAATGCCCTGTATTTTTTTAACGCATATTGTGTTTAGTATTGATCGGGTTCTGTATAAAATAGTTCTGGTTCTGCTCTGTCTATTTTTATATAAATGATTGAAGCTTGAAGCAACACTTTCATGTGCTACCTGTAAATATTAAGTAGCTGATGCATATTGTGCATTTAACACCTGAATTTCACACGCTGTGCACAGCGATCTTGTGGAGGGTAACCTGTGCTAATAAACACACATACCTTCACTGTATAGCAGAATGAAGGTTTATCGGCAAGTGCAAGTCAAATGAGTTAATGAGAGTTCAAACGGTTTGTGTTCACCTTTCAGAATGCTTGGTTGTCTCTTGACAGATTGTACTGAAATTGTCTCCTATTAAATTACTCTTATCTTCACAGCACTGTGATTCAACAAAAAGTTTCTTAATTAGTATGTGCATTTGTGAAACTGCAAAGTATTTTCAGCATAAGTTCAACTGGGCGTCTTTAGATCAGTTGTTTCAACGTCATCTTGGTAGCCCCCAAAAGGTCTGACCATGCAATAGGCTATGCTTTGTACAAAAAGACTTCAGCTAAACCCAAACTTAAGCCCGATTTTCTATAGTAACCTGATATTTTGTATTAGTTTGGCACACGGTTGTTTTTCCCACCTCATTTCCTTTTACACATTTGATTTCATTAAACTTGTAGGCTGTACATAGGCAGAAATGTTATTTTTTTATTATTTAATGTTTGAATGTTTAATGTTCAGTGTATATATAGATAGTAACTGAAGTAAAAAAAATCTTTTGCAAAAAGATTGGAATCCGTATTTGTTTTTTTTCAATGTCTGACTTTGTATTTTTAGAATTAGTTTTAAAAATACCAGTTGGAAGCTCTGTCATAAGGTAACACGTGGCAGTCGGATGTGTTACATGTATCACTGAGCTGTCAGTTTCCCTCGTCTCAATACCGACTTTTGTATATGATGGCTCCCCAGATCATCACAGCAAAGGCAAAGTGCTCACCACAAGGGCTTCCTACTTCATACCTGACCGTCTTTAGATACCAAACTTCAGAAACTGGATTTGTCACTAAAGATGCTACAGTTCCATCCATATCTGTCCTATCTGTTCTCGTTCACGATGCCACTGTACATGAAGTTGTCAATGGCAGAGCACGTAATGGGTGCCGTTTGTCAACAAATGCTTTTCTGCAAAAGTATGCAAAAATACTTTTTCTAAGCACTTAAAAATGGACCAGGTTGAGATGGGTGTGTGATGATGGTGCCAGCTGTGTCTGTGTGGTAAATGATAAAAGTGGAGGAGTTGCAATACCCAAAAGGAACCTCTGAGAGCCTTTTATAGGGCAGTAAGGAAACAGTTTTGCACTATCTTGTGGTAAGAGACAGTGTAATCGGGCCATACCTCTAATCATTTAAATGTCTGCCTGCTAAAGTTTACAGCAATCCAATATTTGTATCTGAGTGCTTTATTATTATTAATAATTTTTTTTATCAATGAGCACATGTAAACACATGCATAGAATACTGAATCATGCCTATGGCTGTCAGTGAAGCATCATAACCCTTTATAATCACCATTAGCTAACCTGAGCTTGTGACTCAGCCATACAGTATCATTGTATCAGGTTAAATCTTTCATTTCTGCACAATCTAAAATACACTGTTCACAAAACTAGGAAATATTTCATCTTGAAGTATCCCCTAATTTTTGTGAGTAATCTAACTGATCTAATATCAGTAACTGGCAATATCCAAATGCCATGTATGATAAACAAGGAAAATGTTTATTGATAAGAAAAAAAGCAATGCAAAACAACATAGTCATCTGACACTTTAATACGTAATCACGCAAATGTTTAATTGTCCAATGTCTTTAATGCATTTCTGATTAGATACCAATTATTATTTTTTAGAATACATGAAACCCGCTGGCCCATGCTAAACTTTAGCACAGTATAGAACAGATTTATAGCAGTAACTTCTTGATCTAAGAAATGATCTTAAACATTGTGAATAATATACAAACCACTATACCTCAAGGCCCACAGTTCTGTAATAAAACCACAGCTTTATATTTGATGTGGCAGAGAAACTTTATATAAAATAGTTTTTTCAACAGTATTTACCTAAAGAAAATGTTTGTCTATCTAACATGTTAGTGTTTATTGCTCCCTGCTTTAACTAGCCAGGTAGAGACTATTTTTAGCATTCCAATCTAACGGGGTCGGTTTTAAAAAAAAGAAAATCTTTGTTTTAAGCATTGGTTTGGTAACCTGACAATGTACGGCACATTTTCAGTAACAAAAACGAAAGAAAGAAATAAAATGAAAAAAGCATTCAGATAAGAATGCTGTGTGTCAGCAAACCCCCAGGTACTGCATCCAAATACTGCAGTGTTTTTCCATTTACTGATTTATTCTCTCAACATAAGCTGTTAGAAAGCCTTATAAACACACTGTTGTTCTTAACCTTAAGTCTGCTCTCTTCAGTCTCTCCTAAGGTTATTTAGTCTTTCCTCCAGGTCAGCATCTGCGTCTGCCAGCGTTGGCTGGGGTTCAGCTTTCTTCCCAGATGCAACTGAAAGATTTCCCCCAGTAGCTGGGAGATCTGTGTTAAACATAGAGATGTTTAAGTAACTGAAAACAACAGTTATGTTTTAAAAATCTAATACTAACACAGTTGTGCGCTTTAATCTATGCCGTAATGTGTAGATTCCTTACTTGAGAGTTCATCTGAAAGTGTCAGGCCCAGTTCATCCAGCACTTGGGAAACCACTGCATCACTAGAAAAAAAAGAGCATGATCATGTTTAAGCAGCTACAAAGATGTGCATTAAAAATTCAGCTTAGGCTTTTAAACACATAAATACGTACATGTATATACATACATACATACATATTCACCCTGTCACCCAAGCTCACCTTTCCTCTTCATCATCTTCATCTCCCATTGCATCATCGATTGCATCATTCATCATTTCTTCCTTCATATCCATAATTTCACTTTGGCGTTCAAATTCCATCATGATTTTCTGAATCTGTGGCAGCTTTAACTGTGTAAACAACCAGATTCTCAGTGATTTCATTACAGGTATGCATTATTTAACATCCATCCGATTACCGTTTGTTCGCTTTAACAGCCAAGTTCTTAATAATTAGAATAGGACATAAACGTTTGCCTTTTAACTCCGGCTCGATGTAGCAGCAAATACTCAAAATGGCAAATACCCTATGCAGTGCTGCCCAACAACAATGATTATTATTTTACTCAATAATTAGAACAGACGTTATGGTCGATATGGCAGATTACTGTAGTTCTGTGCAAAGGTTTGTTTGCTTATTTATTTGGCTTCCTTAACGTCGCTTATCAGCATCGGTGGACAACCTGCGACACGCAAAAGGTTTCATCCATACACAAATTCATTTTAAGACTAG
>JAVSBV010163583.1:0-12500 GCA_033117975.1 Parotocinclus spilosoma | reverse complement strand
AGGATCGAGGCTGGTGGGCTGGATTTCTCATCTTCTTTTTCCGGCGCTCTGGGGGGCTTCAGGCGCTCGGTCGCCGGTGGGATGCGGCTCGGTCTCCCCGTGCTGATGGCTGCGCTTTACCGGGGCCCACCCGCGGCCTCTCCCAGGGCCCATCTGGCCCTCAAGGACGTTAGGGAGGTTCAAGAGGAGACAACTCTGGATGAAAAGCTCTTCCTACTGGCCTGCGAGAAAGGTGAATGTTTCGCCAGAATTAGTATGCTATTTTAGGTAATGAATATACACCTAGCCTACCTGTATCGAACCCTAACCTTAACCTTAAAGCAAATACAGCGTTTGGCTCTTCAAAAGAAAATTGCAGTTTTGAAAAAACAAATAAACAAACAAAAAAAAGCAACGTTGAAGGCAAGCATCATGGCTAAAAGAGGTTAATACAAATGTCAAATCTGATTATCGTTGTGGTGACTTTTTTTGGACTCTGCCAGCTATAAACATGAACCCTCCCCCATGCCCCCCCCCCCACACACACACAATAACAAGAAGTTCCTAAGTATTTCTGTGCATAGTTAATGACTGAATGTAAAACACTTCCTGCTTAAAGTACTCGCTAAAACATGCAACTGGTTATTTGCATACTTGCATTACTTTTAATGTTGTACCATTTAAATAGTTTAAGTAATTGTTTCAGATACCTAAAATAAAAACTGGTAAAGGGAAAAAAATCTTAAAAAACGACAACAACAAAAAATTACCAACAACAAAAATTAAAGACCAGCATATGCTGTGTTTTGGACATTAATATGTTACCAGCTTTACCAGAAAGACCGTAAATATCATTTGATTTTATAAGATGACCCATTATTAGATTTGTATTAACCAGCGTAAACCAACTATATGAAACATATGCTGCTTATTTTTTAAAGAGTATACTCCCAGCCCTAACATAATGGACAGTAACAGTTAAGGTTCTGGATCACATTTTAAAGTCTGTGATTAAATATACTGGCTCCAGCAGGTTGTTGCCTTTGGTCCACAAGCATGCCCACTAATCTAAATTGTTCTTCTTTGTTTTAAATATTTGTGGATGCCTGCTTAATTTTGCTTGTGTTAAATCAAAGCAGCTGCTTTGGTGTTTATTGTGACATAATAGTATGATTAGGCAAATGCCCAACTATGTCATGTGTTCTTGTTGTTGCATACATTTCTGGCCCCACAGTGGTCAGGGATTATAACCTATTGTTTCGTTTGGTATATCCAGTCAAACAATATTTCTTTGTGACACTGTAAACTGCATGTAGATGTGGGTTAAATACACTTTTGTAATCACAATGTAGCTTATAGCTAGAAGGCATAGGTTTCACATATTTAAAGCGCAATATCAAAGGGTTCTTTTCTCAGAAGTGCTTATATCAAGAATCATTAACCATCCAAACCATACTTAAAGAGTGTATAAACTCACAATCACACAGTTATAAGCAGAAGAAAGTGGGTTTAAGCACAGTATTGTTTAACCACAGTAATGCAATTACTATTCTTTCTGAAACAAAAGTAAAGTTAACACATTGGCAATGGTATAAACACTAAGATGTGAATTTGAGGTGTCATTGTCTTTGTTGTGTCATGGAAATTGTACAGTGGAACTTAATGGGTTTCAGAAGGCCATTCAAACTCAGACTTCCTCGAAGTTAAAATCAAATTTCCCCAGCAGAAGTAATGTGACTAGGATTATTCAATTCCCGACACTATGTTACCATATGTATGTACAGTAATTAATGATAAAATGTAAAATTAAGCTTGAAGGAATGCAATTCATAAAATCAATAATAAAAAATTATTAAAATATAAAGACATGAAATAAGTCACATTAGAGTGAAACTTTATGGCATCTGAGGCAAACGTACACTCTTCATCATAAAATATAAATACACATATAAAATAACATAATGGAATACACATAACATGCTTTTTATCACACTTTGTTTCTCCTATTTCTTTTGGGTGATTTTTTTTCTAATATAAGGACTGGCAAACCGTAATGGTGCATTATTTCCAAAGGATATTAACTATGGATAGTTGATGACTGAATGTAAAACAGTCCCTGCTTAAAGGACCTGCTAAAACATGCAATGGATTATTTGCATATAAAACGCCTTTTAATGCTGTACCATTTAAATAGTTCAAGTAATTGTTTCAGATACCTAAAAAAATATAATATAAAAAAATAACAACAGCAAAAATTAAAGTCTGGTGGTTGGAAGATCGGTGGCATGCACCTTCATTTGTTTTGGAACTCCTTTTCAAAATGTATTCAAAATGTTACATATCTTACATAACATTCTTCCAGAGAATCAGCTCGGTCGGTTAATAGTGAATGAGTTTCTTGTTTCAGACATACTTGAGCAGAGTTTTGGTACTGGTATCTTATCAGATCGGTACCCATGTTTTTCACCATTATACAACAGCATGTCTCATAAGTGCAATAAAGATTTAAAAAAAAAAATATATATATATATGTGTTTTTTTTAAAAAGGACAAAACATAAGCTTACGACATCAATTGTTATGACGTTACTCATATACTAAAATATGTTTTAAAAACAATTTCTTCAGACACAAATACAAAGCCTTAAATACACATCCAAGCTTATCTATAAAATGTACCATGTTGATTTATTATCTGAGTGAACTGCAAGCCTATTACACTGAACAGGGGAGAGTCAGATATCTTCTTTACCATATTAAGGAAAACTATACACAACTTGGTTTCTCCCTTTGATGCATCTGTGTTTATTCAAACACATGTTCTGGACTTTGTCATGGCTAGGCTTGTCTCTCATACACACACAAAAACTTTGTTTACACAATTGAATGAGAAATGAATGGGTTAATTAACAGAAAAATGCTGGTGTGATTAAGGTGATTACTACATGGTGAAGAAACTGCTGGAGGAAAAATGCCATGGTGAGCTAAACATCAACTGTGTGGACGTGTTGGGCAGAGATGCCGTGACCATCGCCATTGAGAACGAGAACCTAGACATCTTGCAGCTCTTACTGGAACATGGCTGCCAAGTAACGTGACACCTTTTTGACTTGTGGTTAAATAGATGCCCCATCATTATTTATTGCATTATATGTACTGTAACTGATGCATACACAATTACCGCCATAAAAAAAGAATAAAAACCTGATGTTACCGATAAACCACTAATGTTGTCTAAATCCCATGGCACAAGCTGATGGACCAGAAAGCATAGAGTGTCATATTCTAGTGCTATTAATGTAGTCCTTGCTTGAGTGATGTGATACTGGTGCATGTCCATGCATCACATGCAATCCACAAACGTTTGAGACCATTAGTGAAATTATTTATATATTTTTTCTCTGATTTAATACAATATTATGCCCACATATGCATTTTAATGTATTCCAAAAAGCATCATCCGATTGAGTCATTGCTTGCAAGTGTATATTTATTCTTCTCCACAAAGATCAAACCATCTTGGTCTCAGACTTTTGCTGCCACTGTATAGATGAATAAGAATGTTTTTCCATAACAAAATTAAGTAAATAAAGGATTCTTTTTGAACTGTTCTACATAAAAGTAATCTTTCTCTTCATATGGTTTTATGTTTTTTGTGTGTTCCCGTGTGTGGTTAGGCAACAGATGCACTTTTGGTGGCAATTGACTCTGAGGTGGTGGGTGCTGTGGATATTCTTCTCAACCATCGACCCAGACGATCCTCAAAACCCTCTATTGCGGTCCGTATTTAACTCTTGAAGATGGGTAAAAAGGTTATGAAAATAGTAATAAACTTAATACCTTATTAATGATATTATAAGATAAATTCACAGTTAAAATTAAAATATTATATTCAAGAGGAATTCAACCTTCATCCAAGGATTAACAAAATCTGTAGAAATTCATATGAACAAAATATAAAATCTTAGTGGTATACAGTTAGAAAGTCAATTGTACATATCATGGCTGACTTGTAGGCCATTAAATCAATGGGTTATAAATGCTCCAAGGTAATTAACTATTTCGTATTTTGATGTTTTTACATAACCACTTAACTTATCTGGCAACCACAGAACTGTTTAGTTTTTAGACTGTGATGGGACAGCAAATAAGGTACAAGAATGTGGACAAGAAGGACTAGGGTTTAGCTGAAGATGTTGTATTCTTAACAGGGGCTATTAACCCACAATTGCTTGGATTGTGTGATTATATCAGTTGAAATTGTTCTGGATATTGGCGTCAGCAAAGTTACTAAATGTAAAATGTTTTTGTCCCAGAAACTAATGCAGCGCATCCAAAACCCAGAGTATTCCACTACCATGGATGTGGCCCCTGTCATCTTGGCTGCTCACAGAAACAATTATGAGATTCTGACCATGCTTCTGAAGCAGGATATCTCATTGCCACGGCCTCATGCTGTGGGTTGTGAGTGCACACTCTGTCTGGCTAAGAACAAAAAAGATAGTCTCCGTCACTCCAGGCAAGTAGAGTCTTATTCTATTCACAACATTATGATCTGTCAGTGCAAAATTGTAGACTTGCACAAGGCTGGGATGGGCTACAGGACAATAACCAAGCAGCTGGGTGAGAAGGCAACAACTGTTGGCACAATTATTAGAAAATGGAAGAAACACAAGATGACTGTCAATATTTCTTAGTCTGGGTCTTACCTTATGCAAGATCTTACCTCGTGGGGTAAGGATGATTCTGAACAAGGTGTGAGAGCCTGGTCAATGACCTGAAGAGAGCTGAGACCACAGTCTCAAAGGTAATTATTAGTAACACACTAAACTGTCAGGGATTGAAATCCTAATGGGCATGCAAGGTTCCCCTACTCACGCCAGCAAATGTCCAGGCCTGTTTAAATTTCACATAACCGGGGCAAGTAAGTAGTGGCTCCGTAAAAAGCAATTCAAGGTCCTGGAGTGGGCTAGCCAATCTCCAGACCAGAACCCAATAGAACATTTTTGGGGAAAGCTGAAACTCAAATGTTGCCCCTCAACAGCCCCGAATCCTAAAAGATCTGGAGAAGAACTGTATGGGGGAGTAGGCCAAAATCAATGCTGCAGTATGTGCAAACTTGATCAAGAACTACAGGAAATGTCTGAGCTCTATAACTGCAAACATAGGTTTCTGTACCAAATATTTGAGTTCTGTTTTTCTATTGTATCAAATACTTATTTCTTGCAATACAATGCAAATTAATTATTTCAAAATCATGCAATGTGATTTTCTGTATTTTCTCATAGTTGTACCTTGTGTAATAAACCTATGATAAAATTATACAGATACAGACCTCTCAAGTCTTTGTATCTTGCACTGGCAAATGAAATTGGCGCTGATGGTAGCTGAAGACTTGATGATTTGTTTTGGCTGTAGGCATCCATAGTTACTGAGTTATGGTGGGATTTTTGGGCACTTTCCAATTTTGAAAACACCTTGGAAAGGCAGAGACTACAGATTCTTACAAACCCACATGCTCCTCGAGCGGAGGAAGAGGATGGTGAAGTGCAACGCTAAAAGTGGAGTTTGTTTCAACTCAAGAACAGCCAACAAGGGGCATTTATGCTGTCCAGTAGTGCCTCGAGCTACTGGAAAATGCCTGATAGTTCCTCGGGTTGGCTTGCTAACACCATCGTCGACTGTTGTGCCTCATTGCTCGGTGTCACAGTTGCTGGATGACTGCTCTCTTGCCTGTCATAAGGAAAAACGTGAAGTGGAATTTCACCTGCTCTGGCTCTTTCAAGGCATACAGTGTGTACAGAAAGAATTCAGTTCCCTTTGAATTTTTCACTCTTTGTTTCATTGCATCCATTTGCTAAAACAAACAAAAAAAAAATTTATTTATTATAACTGTACACTCAGCATCCCATATTGACAGAAAAAAACAGACATGTAGAAATGTTTGTAAATTTATTTTAAAAAAACACTGAAATATCACATGGTCATAAGTATTCAGACCCTTTGTTGTGACACTCATATTTAACTCACAAGCTGTCCATTTCTTCTTATCCTTCTTGAGATGGTTCTACTCCTTTATTGGAGTTCAACTGTGTTTAAGTAAACTGATTGGACTTGATTAGGAAAGGCACACACCTGTCTATATAAGACCTCACAGCTCACGGTGCATGTCAATGCAAATGAGAATCAAGTAACTGCCCAAGAAGCTCAGAGACAGAATTGTGTCAAGGCACAGATCTGGCCAAGGTTACAAAAAATTCTGTAGCACTAAAGTTTCCTAAGAGCACAGTGGCCTCCATAACACTTAAATGAAAAGTTTGGGACGATCAGAATTCCTAGAACTGGCCGTCCAGCCAAACTGAGCAATTGTGGGAGAAGAGCCTTGGTGAGAGAGGTAAAGAAGAATCCAAAGATCACTGCGGCTGAGCTCCAGAGATGTAGGAGATGGAAGAAAGTTCCACAAAGTCAACTATCACTGCAGCCCTCCACCAGTCGGGGCTTTATGGCAGAGTGGCCCAACAAAAGCCTCTCCACAGTACAGAAAGTATAAAAGAAAACAAAAAACACATAAAAAAACTTCCAAACTATGGGAAATAAGATTTTCTGGTCTAATGAGACAAATATTGGACTTTTGGCGTTAATTCTAAGCAGTATGTGTGGAGAAAAACAGGCACTGCTTATCACCTGCCCTATAAAAACAGTGAAACATGGTGGTGGCAGCATCATGTCATGGGGGTGGTTGCAATTAAAGGAAAGATTAATGCGGCTAAGTACAGACATATCCTGGAAGAAAACCTCTTCCAAAGTGCTCAGGACCTCAGACTGGGCCAAAGGTTCACCATCCAAGAAGACAATGACCCTAAGCACACAGCTAAAATAACAAAGGAGTGGCTTCTGGAACAACTCTGTGGCCATTCTTGACTGGCCCAGCCAGATCCCTGACCCAAACCCAACTGAGCATTTCTGGAGAGACCTGAAAATGGCTGTCTATCAACATTCACCATCCAACCTGACGGAACTGGAGAAGAACTGCAAGAAAGAATGACAGAGAATCCCTAAATCAAGCTGTGAAAAACTTGTTGCATCATTCCCAAGAAGACTTGTGGCTGTACTATCTAAAAAGGGTGCTTATACTAAATACTGAGCAAAAAAGCCTGAATACTTATGACCTTGTGATATTTCAGTTTTTCTTTCTTAATAAATTTGCAAAAATCTATACATGTCTGTGTGTACATTAATGAGAAATCAAATTAGCTTTTTTATTTTAGCTAATGGCTGCAATGAAACAAAGAGTGTTAAATTTAAAGGGGTCTGAATACTTTCCGTACCCACTGTACGTCCCTTCCCAACATTAAAATAGCCCTATTTAATGCCCAGTCTCTATCAATCAAGCCAGCCTAACATAGGACCATATTCTTGAGAAGGAAATAGATTGTATGTGCCTATCTGAAATCTGGCACAAACCAGAGTCCTATTCCTCATTGAATGAGGCATGTCCCATGTGTTGCTGATATCACTGTGAAATTAATCCAAATTAAAAAGACTGTAATTCACAAACTCTTCCTTCTCCCTATTTTCTGCCCTGCAGATTTCGGTTGGATATCTACCGCTGCCTGGCGAGCCCATCGCTCATCATGCTGACAGAAGAAGACCCCATACTGAGAGCGTTTGAACTGAGCGCTGATCTGAAGGAGCTCAGCCTGGTTGAGGTGGAGTTCAGGTACTGATAGACAAAAACAGTGAGATAGGGAGAAAGAGACAAAAACAGACATATAGAAAAACATGACTGAAAAATTGAAAGAGACAAAAAAAGTAAAACAGACAGAAACTTTAGAATTTTCTATATTTTTGCACAAATATTATCTAAAATATTACCAGATTTTCACAAAAGCCCAGAAAGCAACAAACAAGACAAAAATATTATACTTGTCCATATGTTTGTTGAGAAAAGGCTGAGGATTAATTTGTATTTAAAGAACTTGGATCCATCAAAGTGTGATAGTCATAACACAAGTTTGTGGAAGGGTATCGTGGCACAAACAAAAGAGATCACTAAGGATCTCAGGAAAAAGACCTTTTGTCATTAGGCTGAAAATTGTTACAAAATCAACTCTGAAGAGCTTGGATCCACAGTTAGACTATGTACACATGGAAAAAATGATAGACCATTGTTACTCCAACTGTAACCAACAAAGATCAGTCCAAGAATATGTGATGTAAAAGGTCACAAAACCCACAATAACTAAGCAAATAAAATTCCTCTTTTACATTGTATAAAGTTAATCAGTGCTTATGGGTTCACTATCAGTAGGACACTACAACAATGGTGTGCATGGTGAGATGGTGAGACCACTGCAACCCATAATACTGCATGTGGACAATCTTAACAATATGTACAGCTCCAATTCGATGTGCAGGAATAGATAACAATTACCAGAAATGCGTGATGAGTTATTGCTACAAAAAGTCACACCTGATACTGAAATTAAAAGTTAACATTTGATCTCATTTGTTTGGTTATGTTGTATTTATCTCCTTGTTGGACTTGTTGAAAATCTGATAAGTTATTTAGGTTTTAGGTTTTAGGTCAAATTAATGCAGAAATACAGAAAAGTTTCACAAACCCCCAAATGCCCAAGCTTACCACTGAGCCATAGGAGCTGATCAGAGTTTTGTAAAAATGGGTTTTTGTGTAACTATAAATCATATACCTGATATTAAACAAAATATTAAACAAGGGAAGCCATTGCTCTGACTTAATGTTGTGTTGTTATACAAATAAAAGTTAGTTGGTTCAATTAAATTGAATACAAATGTTCTCCATTTTGTCTGCGAACAGGACTGATTATGAAGAGCTAGCTAAACAGTGCAAGATGTTTGCCAAAGACTTGCTGGCCCAAGCACGCAATTCGCGTGAGCTTGAAGTCATCCTGAACCACACAAGCAGCGAGGATCATGTCGATAAGAGAGGGCTCCTGGAGGATCGCATGAACCTCAGTCGCCTAAAATTGGCCATCAAATACAACCAAAAGGAGGTAAGAAAGCTTAGCGGATGTTCTTAGTTTGTTAGCAGATGTTTGCTAAATGCAAACAACATTGATGTGCTCATGCATGATTTACAGTCCCTCTAATTGTGTGCCCTTTTGTCTGTTTATGTTGAACTGTTATTTTGTTGAAAACTTTTGATCTTTATATGGCTGTTTTCCTAAATCCTTGTTTATATGTATATTATTCCATATCTAAGGTTCACATATAATATCTAGTAAACATACAGCCATGTTACCTAATGTATACTGTTTTTAGAAAGTTTTGCTAAATAATTAGTGACACGTTTTGTTACATTCTAATGTTCTGCCTATGGGACATATTAACATTAGATTGTATCTTATTACACATCCATGTGGGCATGAGAGCCATGTGTGCAGTCTTATATCCTCTTAAATTTAAGTGTGTGTCTAAAATGAGGATTAATCTGTGGACTACTACAACTTTGTGATGTACAAGAGCTGTCCACAGGTTATGCCTAGTGTCCCAATGGAAAACACCCTACAAATATTGATCTACTATATATTTAGCCTATTATTATATTAATTAATTAATTGTACTTAAACAAATCAAAACGTAATCTTTGCACATCTAAAGTCTGAGTAGTTGTTTTCATAAATAGTTTTGTTTCTTGGTTATCTTGGTCTCTACAGTTTGTGGCACAGTCCAACTGTCAGCAGTTCCTGAACACTGTGTGGTTTGGTGAGTTGGCGAGTTATCGGCGCAAACACACAGGGCTAAAGTTGCTAACTGTGATGACCGTGGCTCTGCTGTGGCCTCTGCTTTCTGTGTATTATCTACTTGGGCCGCGCTCACGAGTTGGCCAGATTATCCACACGCCATTCGTAAAGTTCATCATCCACAGTGCATCATACCTCACTTTTTTGCTCCTACTCAACCTCTACTCACTGGTCTACAATGAAAACAAGAAGAACACCATGGGTCCTGCACTGGAGCTGATTGACTACCTGCTCATCCTGTGGATCATAGGTAAGTGCTTATCAGTCTTAGGTAGTGGTCAATAATAGTTCTAACACACCTACTGAAATCAAATATTTTACAATTATATAGCCAGATTCACCATAGTATAATTACATACCATAAATGAACAAAACATTCTTACATAAATATGACTCAAATTTGTACATTTAAAATGTTTATCCAAACAAATAAAACACTGTTATTTTTAAGGCAATATCCCAGTTTTTTTTTAATTACTACTACTAATAATAATGGCCAAGTAAACACAGTGAGACCAGATCTTATGAAGATCGCCGCAGGAAAGAAGGACCATGTGCTAAGTCTGCTGCAGATGACAAACACCTTTAAGAGGAGATTATGTGACTTATGTGAAGATTATGTTTTCTGAGGGATGTTTACAAGACACAGTCATTAGAACTATTGAAATCTATTTGGATGAGTCCAATTTAAACTTTTGGCACTAGCTGCTGTGTTGTTGGAAGATGCAGAGAAGGTGAACAGATGATATGGGCTACACTGTGAACACTGTGGGAGGTGCTGCAATGATGTGCGGGCATTTTGATGGTACTGGTGGTTTTGAAAATTTCTATGAAAAAGAGAGGAAGAGCTACAAAAGCTGACCTTTTCACCAAAATCACCCCAATTGATTCCTACTAAGCTGGGATGAGCTTTACCTAACAGTAAGGGCACAGCTGCCAACTTGTGCTCAGAACTTCAGTACTGTTGGAGAAGCAGTCCAAGTGGCTACCTCTGAAATCAGGTCAAAAGGATGCCAGAAGTCTACAACACCACCATCAAAGCAAACGTAGGCAAGAGTCAGAAGTTTAAGATAATTTTGAGTTGAGTTAAACGCTGATTGATTTGATTTGTGTTATCTTTTGCCTCAAGGCTACTGTTTCATATATGCAGGTGCATAGCACATCTTTGTTGTATTACTCAGCACTACGTATGTTCAATGAATACATACATTAAAAATGATAAGTTTTAGGCAAATGTAAAACATTCTGTAAAACAAAGATGCTTAGAAGTAAAGAAATATTTAAAAAATATAAATATACTACAAAATATATTACAGGACCTGTATTTGATGCTAGAAGCACAGTCTATAGCAGTCCAGGGTTCTTGTTCATGATGATACTGCAAATGCTGCCGGGGGTGGCTGGCTCTCAATGGCAGGGCACGTAATGGGTATATTGACAACAAATTTCCTTCTGCGCCTGGAAATGGCAGAGAAAGGGATGTGTAGTGAAAGTGCTGCCTGTTGTCTGAATGGTGGACAAAAAAACAGGGGGAGATCCCTTTGCTTGTAGGCAGATCATTTCTACTGTTGAACTGCTTAGTGCCTGATTGCTATGTGTGTATGCCATCTTGGAACCATTGCCCCCAAAATCTCCTAATCAAGTGCAATCAAGTGTAGTAGAGGTGCTCAAAGGTAGCCCTGGGTAACTGGGGAACCCATTGTCTAATAAGACCATGCAGTGATGGGGACTTGAGCAGCAGACTTTCTAGTCATTAGCACAGTACATGCTGCATCATCAAAGTCCACTAGAGGGAGGAAAATCATTGTGTTCCAACATGCACCACTGGACAGTTCATTACTATAAAATGGCGGAAAGTTAAAATGGCTGTGATCCTATCTCTGTAGCATTAAAAATAAATCCAAAGATCAATACTCTATTTTTAATTTAAGTAAATTAATCAAATATATGTCTAACAGCAGCCAGTATGGCTGATGTTGGTCTTTCTTTAATCATTTGGTTTAACTTTGTGGTGGGAGGACTGCACAGGAGTGCCCTGTGGATCTCCTGGCACTGAAACAGTGACCCCTTCCCTTTCTACAATGTACTGGCATCCAATTAAAGACTGCTTTTACCTGGGCCCTGTTTTATCAGGGAACAGCATGCATGGCTTATTTATACAAAACTTTCCTTTTGAGAGCTTGCATTGTTCCGTGGCTTCTTTCGGCATCTCTTTTTATTTTCTTTTGGCATTTTTTTCCTATAAATTAACCAAATATATTTTCAACAACTGATGACTGAATAACACATCTATAATGTAAAAATGTACTCAGTGTACACAAGGTTGCAGACATATGAGCAGACTAGTTGTTACAGTGCTGACTGTTTTTCCACTGATTTATTATGATACATTTACGACTCAGACAGTAGCTTGTATTGTGTAGGACGGAAAGTGTGCATGTATTTGTGTGGGCAGTTTTTGTTTATATATCATTGAGAGGACCTGAGGAAGTATAGTCTAAGAGACATTGTTTATCTTGTGTGATGCCTTTTCAGAAAAAAAACTGCATCCTTTTACTGAAAACTCAATAGTTAAAATATTTGCTGTATGTTAGGGTTATATAGAGGTGCAGAATTAATTAGCTAAAATAATGTTGTGTCAGATCCTAACAGTGATAGAAAACCAGTGTGTGTGTGTGTGTGTGTGTGTGTGTGTGTGTGTGTGTGTGTGTGTGTGTGTGTGTGTGTGTGTGTGTGT
>JAVSBV010163572.1:0-14345 GCA_033117975.1 Parotocinclus spilosoma | reverse complement strand
TGTGTGTGTATATATATATATATATATATATATATATATATATATATATATATATATATCCTAGAGTTGTAACAAAAAAAGTTGTATATATCCAATAGTTTCATTTATTTGCAGTATGTGCTTAAGTTCTATAGCACTTTTTACTGTAAAATAGGAAGCAAACTTAAAAAAACAAAAAAATTCACTGTGCATTTTCAGTTACATTACAATCCAGCATATCTAGTGCCAATCCCAGTGACTTGATCTGCCTTTAACACTTTCCTTTATAACATTATCTATTTCCACTATGCATTATCATCTTAAAAATTTACTTAATCAAAACTTTAATTTGATGTGATAAGGAAAGTGTCTAAAATTTGTGTGCACCCGTGCATTGACTGTCGAGATAATGAATGTTTGAGTGCTGTTTCTGACCTAATGCTTTAACATCTTCCTTTGTCTTGTTGTAACTTCATAGCCTTCCAATTTTGTTTATACATGCACCACATTCTAGACACATCTGATTAAGTACCGAACAATCTTTTGGCTCCATTTTAATTTTTCTTCTTCAAAGAGAGGTATAATACTTTGTTGTTTCAGCTCTCTTGTTAGGGCCATTTTCAGGGCAACTTTTAAAGGTATTTAACAATGAATATTCTTTAAGAATAACTTTATCTAATTACATTTAATTTGTTTGATATATGTTGATGTATGGTCTGTGAAGAAGAAATAAAATGTATGGTGTCAAAACTGGCATTTGTTTATTTGCTAAGAAAAAAGCTGCAAACATGCTTTGTGTACAAATTTCCACAATTTATGCCAAGAATTATCTAGCAAGTATTTTATATGGTTTGGTGAGGGGTAGTGGTCACTCGGCAGTTAAAGCATTGATGTTCAAATTCCAATACTGCCAAGCTCCTGTATTTGGGTTTTTCAGAAATACCTTTTTTTATCTCCACTAAACTTGATGTTGTTCTGGATAATAAATGCATGGTTGCAATAAATTTATAGTAGGTAAGACTTTTACCTCTCAGCCCAGTTTTAAAACATGCCGTCACTACCTCAGGTACAAGTCCAAATGGTAAATATGCTTAGTACATAAATATACTTGCCAGAATATCTCCTGTGGCTTTGTGATATGAGCTGAGCTGCAGGAAACTGGGGACCTTGGTTTGAATCCTGTTTTGGTACTTGCAATGTGAAGGTCAGGTGGTGAACAAGCCTAACCTCAGACTGGTAAATGTTTGTTGGGCAAACATCCTTAAACACTCCATTCTGTTTTCTTTTAAAGAGGCAAAACCTCAATAAATCCATATCAGTAAGACTGAATTAATTTACAATTTCCAAAGAAAAATAAGATCTGTTATGTACTAATAGTTAGGCATCGCAACTAAGTCTATCTTCATCAGAAGGATATAGGTAGCAACCGTGGCTGGTCAATAAAATGAAGAGTTCATGAATGAACATATGTGCTTCCCCCATTTTATAAACCACCAGCTACCACTGCTCCACATGGAATCATTTACACTGCTTACAAAACCAGGGGAACTTTTATTATGGGATATGCCCTATTTTCTGTCAGCAGTACAGTATAGTTTGAGATTAGTTTTATTGAATATAACCCGAGTACTGGTGCTTCTGTAATGGAATGGGCTTGCATGACCTTGCTTGCTTTGACAGTCCTATATTTTACATGAGATGAAGTACATGCTTATCTGTAATGGGCATATTTGTAATAAAGGCATCTCTCAGGCCGATACAATGCATGTAACTGATTTTGACCAGTTTAGATTTTAAATGGATGGATGTAAAAACATGCTGTATCTAGTATATCTAGAAAACAAACTGATTTATACAAGATACAATTTATAAACCTCAAGGCTGTACACTGGTTTTACTTGTATGGCGAACGTGACCCATTTCGTCTGATAAGTCTGATTCGTTTTGAACTTTAGATGAGCACAAGCTCTGGACTCTGGTGCTGCTTGTGTTGGAGGCACATGCTTACACCCACAATGGGAACAGTCATACAGAATTTTGCAGTTTGCATGGTGATGGATCACAGTGCAATCAAATAACTGGTAATGGTTTAAATGTTTCTTTAAGGGCTACTTCAGTGCAACATTATCCTAACTGAAATACAATTATTATAATATCTGTTATGGTACAGTAAACATTTACATTCAAGATTCTGATTCAACATTGTATCTAAATTAACAAATGTTCAACCTCTGTGTAGTCTTAAATTCACCCATACTTAAAAAAAAAAAAAGTTTCCCAGACGACTTTAGTTATGGTAATGAGCTTTAGATTTAATGCTCTCATCTAGACCAACCACAAGTTTACTGGATTCTGTGCAATCTTTATTTCAGAAGCTTTTGTATGCTTTTGACAGTTCTTTCTAAACATCATAAACTCCCAACTTGTTAAAGTTAAACATTTCCTACAGAAGCTAGATGTCTTGAACATTCCTTTTTGTAATGCAGACTTTGTTTAAATGTGTTACTCAAAGGCTCTGCTCTGTATAAGCACAACTTATTTCTGCCGGTTACTCTGTGATGTGCATTAATATGCAGTCTACCTCTTAGAATTGAGTGGATATACTATGTTTTTAAGTGGATATACTAATTCAAATAAGAGTTAAAAACTTACAGCAAGACTGTTACAGCAAGACTGAATGTTTATGCAATTTTAACACCCGGAAGTGCTGACAAATTTTAGAAGACAATATACGTAACAATCTTAAGGTATTTGAAAATTGTTCAAACCACTGCATGAGCCACATTTTAAACGTGTAAATGCTTCTGCTTCTGCCAGGACAAATGTTCCTGCCAAACCCACCCTATGTGACACAGCACACATCATCCTTATACAGATACAATTCAGATTCAAGACACATGACAAGTTTAAAAGGGAGGGGGTCCAAACACATTACAATAAACTACTTTGACTTGATTCCACCTTAATAGAGTTTGCCATTGCTGCTGGGGTGGGGGAGTGATGGCAGGATAAAGCAGGAACTGTATGTATAAGAGAATACAAAGCACTTGAGAGTGACTTTGGAGGGTGTGGGGGTGGCATCGGCATCCAGGCACAATTATACCCACCATGCACAAATGCTTTCTGGTTTCAGACTGGAGTACTGACTTATTATGCAATTTGTGACTTGTAACATACTTGGTCTATATCCTATTTGACAAACCATTTTCAGTTTGTTAGCACCAAGAGAGTATGGCGGTCTAAAGAGTGCAAAATGGTGTTCCACAGGGTTCTGCCTGGGTCCCCTATTGGATTGGCACCTATCAAAATGAAGTGTGCATCATTAACTGTGAGAAGGGGACCGATTCAATAATGACTTTGACTAAAATTTGCACAAATCTTTAATATTTTAGATTGTTCCCAGTATAGACTTTGTTCACTTTTACTGAAGAACTAAATCATTGTCCTAACGTTTGCAGAAGACTGTATCTACAACCCAGATTAAGGATCATTTGCGTCTCAGAACAGGGGGAGTTGCATAAGTATGTGATCCCTCCCGATGAGGGTGAACTGAGGAGGAGCGGGAGAGGGAAACCATTCAAACAGAACCAGCAGCAGCAGCAGCAGAGCAGCAGCATGACGCGTCTCACACACCATCTTCACCATGAGGCGTGACAGCGCGACATTACGCACACATACAGCTGCACTGAGCGCTCATAAGCCTAACATAGACGCGTAGGAGTTGCTGAAGAACTTTGTTTGGACCTTTGTTTTAAGTAGAATTGAGGAAAGGAAACGTTTAGAGCACGTTGGAAATCGTTTGAGACGTTGCAGGGCTTTTATTTTCGCGTTTAAGCGCGTTTTTGGGGGTTTGGGGATTTGTGAGCCTCCATATCTAAGCATCGCTTGGAGTGTCATTTGAACTTAAAACCGCATCTCTAAGTTAGCAATGGAACTCATGCGGATTTGGCTGTTTTTCACGATTTATATCTGGCTCGGGAACGGATCTTCTTCAGGTCCACCCGTAAACCAGGTGTCCGGAGATGAGAGGCACAGCCCGCTGTCACACACAAAAAACAAGGCACTTCATACTCCGGTTCCGCAGAGAATTACCGGGGACAGAAGTGACAGAAATCCGAGACAAGCTGTCAAGAACGTCCCGGTTCAGAGAGCTAGGAGCATCAGCAGCAGCAGCAGCAGCAGCAGCAGAACACCTGAGAGAACCGAGAATAAAGCTGCCAGTGCGAAGCGTCTGACTGGGTAAGGTTCACCGACTGCTGCTTACAAACAGTTCTTAGAAAATATATATCTGCAAGAGTTTATTCAAATACTTGGCGCTGGAAGTAATTAAAGCCCGTTTTGTGTCCAGTTATAGCTGAATTTTCAGTGTTTTTTCCGTTTGTGTTATAATGCAACCCTAGGTGCCCATTCATCCTAATGCTTCAACACTTTTAGGAGAACATCAACGGTTAATTAAATACTCTTAAGACTTCAGACTTCATGTAATTCATCACTCGTCTCAAGACCTGATGTAATACTCCAAGTGATTATTCTTCTCAGCAATGTTCAACGCTAAAGCCTTAATATAGGCCTATTAACATACTCAAGACAATGCTTAATTTAGTTATGATTGTAACATTCTGGGTGTTCATTCATCATAATAAATATTAATTCAACACTAAAAGCTGTAGGCGACTAGTTGATATAGCCAGGAGTTTCTCAGAACTCTTTAGCTGTAGTTTCTTCTGCAGTCATTTATTCAACAAAGCAAATATTGCTTCTGCTCCTGGACTGTTTATTTGTCATTTTAAAGAGGACATGTTATGTTAAACCACAGTTTATGTTGAGTAGCTACCCACTCTAAAACTGCGAAATCAAACAACCCAGCCATTTTCGTTGGCTACCTAGGTCTGAAAAAATATAGGATTCAAAAGTGGTTTAGATTCAGCTTGGTGTCATACATCACTAACCAACTCATTAGACTTATCTTTATCCTCGGTTCAAATCCCACCTCTGGCAAGCTGCCACAGTTGGGTCCTTAAGCAAGGCCCTTAACCCACCATTGCTTGAATTGTAAGAATATATGAGTTGTAAGTCGCTCTGGATAAGGGCGTCTGCTAAATGCCGTAAATGTAAATGTAAATCCTGCCCCTTAAGCACCAGAACTATTCTGTTGATGGCTGCACAAATCCGTCCATCAGCACCCAGCCTCAGACAGTAGAAGATCTGAGTGGATAAACTGCATTTTTTTTTTTCCCATAGACAGTTGGCAATATCCAGTGTCCATCCTAAGCTAACTTCTTTAGTGAAATTGACACTGTTAGTTACACAAATTCATAAAAAATGGTAAAGTAGCATTGGAAATGCTGCATTGTTTAGTTTTTAACATGTACAATGTGTTGTTATTCAAGTTGTAATTCACACTGTTTCACGTAGACAGAAATAAAAATGTATGAATCAGTCACAAGAAGAGTGGATTCCATGATTAGAGGCATTAGCTCAACCGCCATGGATTTAAGGCAGTGGTCTTAATGACCTTAATACAGCAAAATTACACTTGTGATATTTACCAATTAAGGGAATGATTTCACACGCAACTCATGAAGTTATGAATTACAGTCATTACAATTTAGTCAGTGGAGCAATCATTATTTCATTGTTTAAGCGAACAGGTGCCCAAAAACAATCATTCTGAAAAGTGCTGTTCAGGCAAGGTAATAAAGTGCCAGTCTTTGTAATATTTTGATCAAAGCTTGCCACAGACATTTCATTATTACCAAAGGAAACTGCGTTAACCTGTGGAAAACGTGTTTAAGTCACATTTTAGACTCCATAAAACACTGATTTTTAAAATGACACCATATGTCTAAAGATATGTAGAGACCCTCTGGGAGGGGGGAAAAAACCATAGTCACTGAATAGAGTAAACGATAAATGCATGGGGTCTCTATAGATAATCAGGAACGTTAGAATCTGTTGTACTGACCGTATCAGTGGGCACCTGCATCTGCTGCCTCACAGTTCCCAAATCCCTGTTTGAATCCTGTCCTTCCACTCTGACTGAGTGGAGTCCGCATGTCCTCCCTGTGTCTGCGTGGGTTTTCTTTGGATACTTCAGTTTTCTTTCTGTTTGAGGGAATATTGTATAACTAAACACAGAAAACTGAAATGTTTCGGTTCAAGTACATGTATGTTAGGTTAATTAGTGACTCCAAAGTGCCTTTAGTGTCCCTGTCCCTGTGTCCCTGTCCCTGTGTGTCTGTCCCTGTGTGTCTGTCCCTGTGTGTCTGTCCCTGTGTGTCTGTCCCTGTGTGGTGCCCTATGGTCAATTGTCACCCTGTCTGGGGTTGTTACTGCCGTGTGCCCTGTCCCCTGACCTTGACTAGGAACAAAAGAAAATGAATGACGGACCACCTCAGAGACTCGCAAGACATTTTCATGAGCTTCCACATCCCCAGCAAGTTGGTTTAACAACATTCTGTCCTGGTTTCCAAAACGAAGTCCATAAAGATGCTTTGAGTGTCTCTGTTTATTTGTCTGACTTATTCGTCTTTGAGGGTGTCCACAGATCTATTGGTTCAGAAATGAATGAATAAAAACACAAAGTAAAATTAGTTTGAAGCACCAACAATTTATTTAGCCTGATAACTGTTTATTTAACACTATTCAGCACAACAAGCCTCTTTAGAGCACTGTAAGAATTAATGCAGCAGTTTAAACCTTTATTTACACTGAAAATGTAAGTGTTGGGCCTTTGTGACGTGGCTGTTAATCTATTTTGACAATATCTGGTAGGGCTTTCCACTACAACAAATACTTACAATTACCATTCACAACACATCCCTATTGCTGTATTGTGAATTCAGTGTTAATTTGCAACCAGCTGGATTTAGATGGACACAAAGTGTTACAAAACAGACGACAATGCTGTGCACTGACAATAAATTTCAAAAATGTGATTTCCCCTAACCGCATTGTTTCTGAATTGACACTGGTGTATGTACTATACCATTCCTGATGCATGTAGGCCTCCTAGTTGAAGGAGTTTTGGAAAACACTAAATACTAGCTACTGTTCTGTGCAAAAGTCTAAGGCCACCCTTAGGGTTGGCGTTTTAGCAGTGATATAATGAGCTTTTGTAACATATTGTTGATGATAAAACCCAAAACTTTCATTCAACTTACTCTTTCCCACTGATTTTTATTCCAACCTTTACTCTGTTGCCTTTCTGATTTTTTTAAAAACTGCTGTCCTTCCGAAAAGACCATTTCTCCTTCTGACTGTAGAAGGGTTAACATGGCATCCTGATGAAGCAGCCAGATGATGCTATTGCTCAAGTTTAAGGGGAGGTAACACTAAATACCTGCCACCGTAGCTTGTAGCAGCTGTTTTTCTGTTTTTGTTTGGGTATGACAAACTTGGTTATGACTCATTCTTGGTGTTTTCTATTTGTATTTTAAAACCTAAACTGTGAACCAATTATATATTCTCATTATACCATTGCTGAAAAACAAATCTAATAGTGGCATGTTGAGCTTAGGCTTAGATCAATCTGACTAGAGCTGCTATATGACTCACTTCTGATGTAGTAGTAGCGCTAAAGATATGTACACAGAGTGAGCCTGGGGCAATGACTAATACTTGGTAGACATTAAAGAGTTACACTTGTCAGACTGAGGAATTAGTGGCTTCTAGTTGTAGGCCTTAAACCATTTCAAAGCTTCTTAACATTTAGTCTTTTCTTTTTGACCTGTATATTTATTCATACTCGTTACCTGAATGATTGTTTGAGCATTTATTTACATACCTGTGTGTGTGTGTGTATGAGAGAGACATGGGGAGAACATGCAAACTCATGACACAAACCGGTATCTTTGGGGGTGTGAGGTAACATCAATACCCACTGTGCCTTCGTTTACATTTACATTTATGGTATTTAGCAGACGCCCTTATCCAGAGCGACTTACAACTGATACAGTCTTATGATTCAAGCAATTGTGGGTTAAGGGCCTTGCTCAGGAACCCAACTGTGGCAGAGGTGGGGTTTGAACCCTGGGGTTGAACCTGAGATTTGAACCATTTGAACCCCTTCTGGTCAAGACGCCACTAACTTAACCCCTAGGCTACCACTTCGTCCCACTCGGCATGCTTATTCTTAAGGAAAATATGTGACCCAAAATTAGTTCATGTTCCTGGTAACACACACTATTGTGCAAAAACTTGGGCCATCATTTGATTTGTTGTTTAAGCAATAGTATAATGATCATGTATAATTATTTCTCTGTTTCTATATTAGGACAAAAACGGAGAATACAGAAAATATGTGCATGACAAAACAATTCCAGATTTATAATACAAATTTGGAAATAGGAATAGGTATTCAGTGCGACCTTTCATGACACTAACCACTAAACTATTTTGTATCCTGACGTTTTCTGTAGTAATCTTGTAATATATTATACCAGCCGTCTTACAGTACTTTCCAGAGTTCTTAAGATTTAGGCTTATATTTCTTTCTCTGGCCAGGTGATCACATACTGCCACTATAATATTCAAGTCTGGAATCTTTTGGCGCTTCTGCATACAAATTTCTTATTGTGTGAGACTGAGAAATAATTGTTTACTATTAAACCATTGCTGAACAATAAATGTAATGGTGGCCTTGGACTTTTGCTCAGTACTGTTCGAGTTGGGTCCATATTGTACACATGTGGGTTTTATTGTGACTGAACATTGTATACAACAGTTTGGTCCTACATTAAAGCCTTGGCACCGTTTACAGATTGTTTAAGATTACAGACAAACATGTGGTAGCATCTGGTGCTAACAGTAATGCTAAATCACTGCCATTTCTTTGTATGTGTCTGATCTTGGGGGAGATCTGTTTACCCATAATGGTGCTTTTGTGTGATCCTGTGCACCTAAGCCTTTTACTAACATGTGTGATGGGTTTGTACTGGTCTCGTGTGTTACTGTGTGCAGCTACCTAAAAAGCCCTGGCAGCTTTAAAAAAAATTTTTTTTTTACTTTGTGATAAAAACAAACATGGGGTAGCTACTGGTGGTAGCACTTATACGTACCTGTGCCTAATGGGAAACGGATCCATGTTAAAGCCCTTGTGGACATGAAAGCCCATTTCTAGTAGCAAGCAAGATGGATCCTTACTGCATATACAGTATTTGTGATTTTCTGTGTATAAACACAGTCTACAGGCTCAGTTTTTGATCCCAGATGGATACTTGCTGGCCACTTTATCAGTACACTTCTGTCTTTAGAATTGCCTTAAATCTTTGTGGCATAAATTCAACAAGGAGCTGTTAAACAGATGTTTTGGTATCATGCTGTTGCTACAGATTTGTCGGCTGTACTTCCATGATGTGAGTCTTTCGTTCCACCACATTCCAAAGGTGCTCTATTGGATGCGATCTGGTGACTGTGAAGGCCATTTGACTACAGTGAACTCATTGTCCTGTTCATAAAAACAGTTTAAGATGATTTGTGACATGTTGTTATCTTGCTGGAAGTAGCTATTAGACATGCACTGATCCTAAAGGGATGGAAATGGTCAGAATCAATATTCAGCCAGACTGTGGTGTTTAAATGATGCTTAACTGCTTTAAAGGAGGCCAACGTGTTCCATGAAAATATCCCTCGCACCATTACAGCATCAACAGCCTGAACTGTTGATCCAAGGCAGGATGGATCCATGATCTCATGTTGTTTCTGAAGCTTCAATCATTATTAAATACCCTCATTAGTTTGTCTAGCAACAACCACCATGCCATGTCTCTCAAATCACCTTTCTTCCCATTCTGAAGCTTAGTTTGAACAGGCCATCTTGACCTTACGTGCCTAAATGCATTGAGTTATTACAGTGTGATTGGCTGATGTGTGTGAACGAGTGGTTAAACAGGTGTTCCTAATAAAGCACCCGTCAAGTGTATGTGGGAACTTTTAGTAGTACCGCATAATGCTAAATCACAACCATTAATTTGCTATATGCTTATATTTGAGGGAAAACCATGACCTATGTTACAGCTGTTGTCTGAGCACATCGTTTGTGTGTGTGTGTGTGTGTGTGCGCGTGTGCGTTAGAGAGATACTGTGACTGAATAAAGCATACAACCATGTGGTTCCATCACCCTGCTCTATCACCTTTTCCAGAGTCAATTTATGATTGGGAACAAACATATGGTACTTGTGAATGGTAATGCTGGGTGCTAACTTGCTGCATTCTTTGACCATCCCAGCTCTTATTGCCATATTGAAGCGCTTGCATTAACCTGAACACTCTGTTCTGTACATGTATTTTACTGTGAATAAACATGTTCTCTATGTCATGTCCCAGTCTAGGGTTGGAATGGCAGAATCAATGGAAAGGGTGAAAATGGGAACACAAATCAAAGATCCCATTCAAATACAGACACACACAACGAAGCAAAAGTCAAAAACCTGGATACAAACGCAGTTTGATAACCAAATAAACTCACCATAGAACCAATAAGCAAAGGGAAACACGCAAGCCAAAACAAGCCGAGCATGAAGCTCCCAAAGGCTTGCACCGTACAATTCAAGTACGTTGATGTCACTGTTGTCAGAATTGGCTGCGATCGCATCCACTGAGTGGCAAAAAGACCAAAACAAAACAAGGTGACGCCTTGACGCCTTTTAGGGTCAGCTGATGCCTGCTCACTATACAAGAACTAGACAGAAATGGACACCAAACACAAGAACTCACCCTACTGCTTTTGTAATATATAGCATTTTGGCTTTACCTTAACGCTCTTGAAGTAATTCTTTTCATATGTAATTTGGGATTTTGGGTAGTGGTGTTGTAGATGTCATCTCACAGCTTTAGAGAGTCTCAGCCCAGACACGGTGTGCCTCCTGTGTGGAGTTTATTGTTTTCCCCTTGTCTGCATGAGTTTCTTCTGGTTTCAGTTTCTGCTCACATTTTAAGATTGGTGTTTAGTTCAGTTAATTTCTGAAATGTCTCAGTGAAATGTGAGGGTGTGGGTGTACCATCAGATGGACTGTTTACGATTTGTACCCGCCTTTCACCCTGTGCTGCTGGTTCGGCCCCTGTTCCTCACAATCCTGAATTGGAGTTTTGAAAGTGAATGAGGTTCTGATTTTCGTTTAATGATCCAGAAATCCTTTTTGACTTTACTGTACTTGACAGACATTTACTCAGGAGATTCCCTGAAATCCTATCACATTTTTATTTTAATGTAGCTCGTTCCACGTAGGAAATACTGTATGTGCATGTAATGATCTTCAGCTGTATTATGGTTAACCATATTTTAAATGCCATATTTTCCAGCTCTTAAATATGGACATGGCAGCAAAGCATGTGGAATCAAGGCTTTTGGTATCATAATTTATATGATTCGATTTATTTTTTTAGTCCAATCACGAGAGCCTGAATGCACAGTAATTGCCTGACATGGTCAGAAAAGTTCTTCATGTTTGACTTTTAGCCAATTAAATGCTGCTATGCCATTGTGAGTATGGCTGTAGATCGACACGCTGTCTACATTAAGCCAAGAACTATATAACAGCATTGTTTAATGACTGAAAATCCATAAGAATTAACAAGAGCCGGCATATAAATTATAACTGATAGGGGCTGTAACAAAGATTTAATGGCTTTTTACTCATTTAGATTCCAATGAAATGACTTATGCTTACTAAAATTCTGACAAAGTTTGCTTGACTTAGTACAGTTAAAGCATGTGGCCATTTCATTGCAATTCATATTATTTATTGTAACTGCATGTCAGCTTTCTGGGTTTATCCAGCAGCTTCCTGATACAGTGATTTGATCTGGATTTCTTGCTTCTAGGAGTATAGTCTATGATTGGCAGTATACCCAGTGGATATATTTTTGACCATCAGGATTAAAGCACTTAATTGTGTAATTACCAGATTGAATTTCAGCCTATGGTGATGAAAGAAAGAAAAAAGAAATCCTCATAAAACGTTCATAAACGATTCATCATTGTATTTGTTTGCCTTTCATCTTTATTAGATCTGGCTATTATTTCAGTAACGAGTATGTGCATGTTTGTTATACAGTTTTGTGCGTTACCAAGCTGCTGGCTTATTAGATCATGGGTATTTCAGTCATGTAAGTGCGCCACAAGAAACAACCATTTTTAGGCTGCCATTTTTTTGGTTGTTATAGCAGTGGTATAATGACTATATAGAATTATTTCTCAGTGTCTTTATTTGAGTACATCAAGAAAACAGTAAATTTGTACACGGTATACAAAACTGCAAAACAAAAGTCACAAAGTAGTTACTATAGGCTACAGCAGCGAATATGTAGTTTGACCTCGGCTTGCACTTGAGCAATAGCAGCATCTGGCAGCTTCATCAGGATGCCAAGCTGAACCTTCAACAGTCTTGATCAGAAATGGTCTATTTGAAGGGGGAGCAGCCAAGAAACTTTTTTTGGAAGATCACACTAAATACTGACCTTTACATGCATGCATCAGTCTGTTTAGGGTCAAAGGAGATGTCCCAGATTACACTGGGTGGAGGCATATTTATTCAGTTGAAGACCTGGCCTTCAAACTTAGGTGTATAGGAACTGCACTTTCAGTTGCAGTTAATTTGGCATGTAGTTTGAAGGTGAGAGACCGATGTTTGAAACAGCAGTTCATGGGGACACCAGACCTGGCTGGCAACATGAAGGACATTTGGTACAGTTATGGAACATTGTGATGTACTTGTAACTGGTCTAGAGTGTGCCTGTGTCTAATTTCCCCCACCTCCCGTTTAATCTGATCATGGTAAGTGGGGGGGGGTAAAATGGCAAGGTGGATTAAAGACATAACGCTAGCATGCACTGATATCAGAAAATAATGATATAGGAAACATTTCCAATGCTTTGTCTGCAATATTCTTGCATTATATTACTTTTGAAAATAGAGAAGAAATCCAAAATGCAATGAAACAATCACCTTAAAAGAAGACCTACAACACTAGTGGACAGCAATGGCTCTGGAAAAGTAATTAGTATATGTTACTAATTTTCAAAGCTAATGATTTTCCATTATAGTCGCATTGTGTCTTTTTGTTTATTAAAGGAAGTCGCTTTAAAGCTGTAGATATCTGTTACATGCAGCGCTATGCCAGGAATTTGGTTGTTATTCCTCATTCATATCCAAAGTTCCTGCCATGTTCTGACAGCACCACAGATAACCTCAGTATTTATTTTCACCCAGATCCCGGTGTATAACACAGAGGCGCCCTATTTGAACCAGATCACTGGCTACAGTTACATAACCAGATTAATAACAACTGAAATGTTATTTTCTGAGGCACTGCTTTATGGGCCAGATTTGATCAGTATGTCAATACACTATTAGTGAAAATCTCGAGGAAAAAAAAAAAAAAAAAAAAAGTCTTTGCTTATTAGGATTGTAATCGATGGTTCACAAAGCCAGATGGGACATTGACATGGAAATCGCCAGTGAATGAATTTGTGGGTGGAAACGGTGATATTTAAATATTAGCCAATAATATTTGAGCTCACAATATGTTAGTGATTAAAACTGGGGCTGCTCTTCAAACCATGTGCTAAACAGTATGTCAAATGAAGACAACATGAATGAGTACATATTGTTTAATAGTTTAATTGTAACCACAGCCTTGGGATCGTTTATGGAAAAAATTATTTTCTAGAAGTGGAAAAAGAAACCGGGTTTGATTTGTTCATACATACTGTAAAATTGCTATTTAAAAACACACAGTAGCATTGCTTCTGCCTACAAATTTAAAATCGAGTGACCTAGAGACGCTGTACCTTACACCCTTAAAGACTTTAACATGGATTGACTTGATTTAAGACAAAAGAAAAACAAAGCCAAGACTCCCCTCTGTTCTGACAACCATGTGGTAAAATGAAAGCTCTTGGTGGCCCGAATACCTTGCTGTCTCACTGTTTTTAAATGCCAGCTTATCTACGTCCTCATTCAGCAGTTATGGGAGGAATGACAATGTGATTATGTATTTAATGCAATATACCTTGAACAATTTTAGAGAGAATGTCTTTGTGAGCGCAGGGGTGTTTCTGTAGTTTCTCAGCTTCTAATTGAAAGGTTGTGAGTTCAAGTCCCAGTTATGAAAAGCAATCCTTGTTGGACCCTTAAGCGAATTTGTGTGAACAACTCAATTGTTAAGGCAGTATGGTGGCTCGGTGGGTCGAGGGTTAATTGTAGGGACGGTGGTGGCCTAGTGGTTAAGGCACTGGACGCTGGTCCATGGTTTAAATCCCACCTCTGCCAGGCTGCCACTGTTGGGTCTTATGATTGCTTGGACTGTGGCAATTCTATGTTGTTCAGGGGTAAGGGCATATGCTAAATTACATAAATGTAAAC